>RJWH01001085.1:224332-468522 GCA_004363575.1 Solenodon paradoxus
AAAAAAAAAAAAAAAAAAAAAAAAAAAAAAAAAAAAAAAAAAAAAAAAAAAAAAAAAAAAAAAAAAAAAAAAAAAAAAAAAAAAAAAAAAAAAAAAAAAAAAAAAAAAAAAAAAAAAAAAAAAAAAGAGCCAACAAAAAACCCCAAAACACAGTTTATAGTGACTGAACAACTATCAAAGCCAGAATTAGTTATGGTAGGGATATTGGAAATACCCAATCAGTTTTATTTTTAAATATGTGATCAAATGTTAAAAACATTAATGAAAAATGTAAGAACGATAGACAATATAAGCAGAGAGGGGGAAACATTAAAAATCTGAGAGAAATGCTAGCTCTGATGAAACAGAATGACACAAAGGAGTGTTATTAGCCCACTCACCAGAAAGGACTGAGGGAGGAATCTTAGACACTGAGAGAATCACAACAGAAATTTGCAAAACTGAAAAGCAAAGAAAAAAACAGGCAAAAAGTCAGAACGAAATAATTCTGTAGGACATCATCCAAAGGAGTAATTCATACATGGAAATATTGTCAAAATAGAGACAAGTAGTATTTAAGGCAATGGTAAGAATCCCCCCTAAGCCGCAAGTGAACATGAGACGCCACATGGTTAGGCAGGCTATCTGAGTGAGGGGCTAGACCAGAGAGATGGAGGACGCCTTTGCCACCAGACACTGCAATGGTCAGATAAAACTCTGACCAATGGGAGAGCAGCACATCCAGTCCTGAGGTCAAAGAATGTTATCAAGAAGCCAGCCTGTCCAAGGCAGCTCAGACTGACTGGTTGTGCAGATGCGCTAACCGCCTGAGAGACCCAGAGTAAACGCTACCTCGTTATAATAGGTTTAACATAAAATTACATGCGGGCCCATATGTTAAACGCAATATCGCAGACTGAATTATGAATAAGGACTGTGTGTTTCCATGAGGAAACACCTATTCCTGTAAGTCGTCACCCTTTCCTTGGAAATCCCCATCAACAACACCAAAAAATTCTTCCTTGCAAAAATGTGCTCCCCAAGTGGGACAGGGGTCAGTGTTCATCGAACCCAGCCCATTTCTCATCACCTTGAGAATGTACTTTCTCTTTCTCTTGCTGAATAAACCCTCCATGTGCTTTCAACTCACTGCGCCTGCTGTGGCAATCTTACATACCGGTGACAAGAACCTGGATCCACAGGCTCCTGAAACCCCCCTGCAACATGACTACAGATTCAGCAAGCTCAAAGAATTCCAAGCAGAATAAATACCAAACAAAACCTTAGCATCTAAGTATTTCACATTCAAAATTCATAAAATCAAATATAGAGAAAGAAATCCTGAAAGAAACTAAAGGAAAAACATACCTAGAGAAGAATAAATCCAAGAATGACACACTACCTAACCTCAGAAACCATGCACGCAAAAATGGAGTTGAGAGAAATTTTTAGAAGACTAAGAAAAATAAAGTCCATCTGGCTAGAGTTCTGTACAGTGAGAAACTAACCTTCAAAATTGAAAGAGGAAAAAGTAAACCTATGTAGACAATCAAAAAAGATCAGTGGTTTAAAAGAAATACAAGTCCGTCAATGCATATCTTTACACCTCAATGAGGTTAAACTAGATATCAGTAAGAGAAAAAGAGAAAACTAAAATAGGTGGAGATTCAGTACATACCCATAAGTACTCTTGGATCATATAATCCATCTCAAGGAAAGTATAATTATGCTACAGTTTAGAACCCCATAATCCCCCCTCAATTCCTTCAATGTGCATACAGCAGGAAAGAATGATTATAGAGGAGATTTTTGTGAGTCAGTGCTCAGGAAGACCCACTTCCTTCCACACTGTCCATTGATCAGACTTTCATCACAAAATCTTACCTTGTTAAAAGGGAGGCTGGGGAATTAGAAGTTAGTAGTACACTCAAGAGAGAAATGAAACGGGTCTTGTAACACACAGCAATGTTTCTCACAGATAATGGGAGACTAGGCAGATGAGAGTTGAACAGTGAAAAATCTGAACTCTGGCACCAAATACCTGGGTTCAAGTCTGACTCCATCATGGAAATGTGATCTTACACGAATTACTTAAAACACTTTGCCCCTCATCTGATAAAATGGGATAATAAAGTAGCAACCTCATAGGATAGCTATAAGATTAAACAATTCTTTCTTTTTGAACTGGAGAAAAATTACTGAAAATAACAGTATCATTTTATACAGTTGACATATATACAAGACATGGATAAAGAAACAGCTAGATATTTAATGCAGTGCAATTTCATTTGCCTAATTCACTTATCAGCATACAATTATGACTCCTCATTCATTATTTATGACAATTGTGCTATGCTAGTTTAGCAATAAAATTTCATAATGTGTAAAAAGGAAAGAGTATTTAACACAATTAACAATGAGGGAGAAAAAAAAAAAAACAAAGCAAAGTTTTGGCAGTCCTCCAGAAATGCAGAAATCAGTAGAACTCAACTAATTCTACATTATAGTTGAATATTTTAGGGAAATAAATATTAGTCTCCATAAACTGCAAATGAATTCATTATAATCAGTGGTGTAATCACTAAAGTGTTACTGATGTGTCTATTGACTATGATTACAAGCACTGAAAAGTAGTATTTAGAATTTACGAAAAGATTTTTCCAAAATGACAAAAACATATAGATATCAAATAGTAGTCTTTGAAGTTAACATGATGAAAACAGTGTTTATTTGTCAGAAAGAGCACGTCAGATGTATTGGGAAAACACCACCACCCGACGTAAATTTCCTGCGATAAAATGATGCATTTGTTAGCAGAAACTGCTTCCATTTCCTTTGTAATTTATCTGACCCAGCAAAGTGAAATAATGATCAGACAGAAAGGGGAAGGACACCTGGAGGCGCTTGTCTTATCTCAGACCTCCTCTTTCTCAGCCTTGACACTAGCAAGCAGCTCCTCTCTGCTCCTAAAGGGAAGGTCCATTGTCGGAAGCTTACTGCACAGTGTGGACAGACATGCTCACCTATGAGACCAAAGCAGCTGGACTTCTTGACTTTCCCACTTGGCCTTGTCCGATGACCTACCTGGCCTCTGTCAGAAACATAGGCAGCATTTGGATTGCTATTCTGTTCCATTGACATACTGCTCAAATGTGAAGATCTTGGTTGACATCGAGCAAGACCAAGTTTTGAAGTCCTCCTCAGCGTCTCAACCTGCTCCACTAGTGTGATTTTCTAGAACATTCCGTGAAGTTTAAAGAGCATAAATAAGCATATCCTAAACTCACTTCCGAAGGTGTTTCACTAATTGGAAATAGAAAGTAGCTTTTATAGCTATAATATCATTGACTAAGCTCTGGTACTCACATGGTCTCTAAATGTTCCCAGACTCACGTATGACAAGCATAAAGTAAATCAGCCTTACAGCACGTGCGAGGGGCATTAGTTTTCTAACTTAAGACACGCCAGTATAACCTTCTAGTCAATTCCACCAGTCTTGATTTTTGCTCATAAGTTCTTATTAGGAAACAACCTTACTCATCAACTATTAATAGCACCTTCATTTGTAAATAAAATCAACATAACAAAAGCAGACACACACAAAACAATGGATCTAAAGTAAATCCTAGAAGCGAAGTCCAAAAATAAATTAAGTTTTTGACTTCTTTCACACAACGGTGGGAGTGTTGAGTAGTGGAACAGAGACAAGATGGCCCTCAAGCCTAACATATCTGCTCTGAGTTCCTTTACAAAAAAGTTTGTTGACCTCTGATTTAAAAGAGACACAGACATGAAGAATAAGTTTTCTGTGTGGAGTTTCATTACTTAATTTAATTTTTGTAATTCTATTAATGCTAATTTGTTTAAAACACTATATAAGTTTCAGGAAAATAGAGTCTCACATCTATAAATGTGAGCATCACACCACACCCCAGCAGAGTTCTAGTGTCCATTATTACCACAGTCATTTTCTGTGTTTGGAAAAATCTTGGTTAGCCACATAACATGACATTTAGGCTTCTTTCTTTCCTGCTAAATTGCTGGTAGGTTCATTGATAAGTCTCTAGAGCATCATAACTGCTAGAGGTATTCATGCACATTTTAGATAGTCCACATGCTTAAATGAACTACAAATCTGAATGTATATTCTGAAACCCTAGACTGGTCTTTGGAGTGGGAACAGCATAGCTGAGAATATGTTCAGCAGGTATACAGATGGATGTACAAGTCAAAATTAACTGGCGAAAATCTGAGACCCCCTCAGCTAGAAACCCTCCTAAGGAACCGGGGTCTCGAGACGCACTCTCTTAGTTATTCCCACCAGAAAAAAACAAGTGACTTTTCCAGCTCTCAGGAGAACTCCTGATGACATCACCAGCTCTTGTGATGCCTCCAGCCTCCTGGATACACCCACGCATGAAAGGAGGTGTCCCACCCATCAGATATATACAGTAATCCATGGAGGGTCAAAGAGTGAGGTGAGAATACACTTTAGAGGGTATTTAGTTTTCTGCAGAATCCTTTCTGCTTCCATGTCACCAGGTTCACTTCTTTGACGTTACCAGGTAAAATGTGTGGATATGGCCCTCTCTCAGCATGTGGCTGCATTTCCAGCAGTTTCACAACACACTATCCAAAAGAATGCTGTCAAATTCAATTGTTGCCAAATGCCTTGAGTGTAAATTTGCTGAAATAGCATTTGCTAATTGATGTTACATGAAAGCCCTGTAATAATAATGAACGTGTAAAAGGACATCTCTAATTAACGTCACCTTTTGAATTTCTTTCATGCTGGGCCCTTAAAGATTAGTGTCACTAATTAACTAGAACTTTGGGTAGATGGCTGATTATTGAGGTCCAAAGAGAAGCATTTTCCATTTCTGATCATCTTTATTAAAGTAAAACTTGAAATCAATAAAAATATACTTAAGTAGTTTAGAGTTTGATGAGTTTTGACAAATGTCTACACTCACATAATGACAACCCAAATCAAGATTTGAAACAGATTCATTAACCAAAAAGTTCACTTCTGTTATTTTGCAGTTAATCTCTCTACCCTGATATTTTTAAATTTTTGTTAAATAAATATGTTTTGCTAGGGTTTTCATATGTGAATTCCTTTCTGGAATTACATCTATATACAGACATAATAGACATGCTATATATGTATACAATGACACTATGATTTATATATATGTATATATAATGATGTATATATTTTACAAATCCTGAATACCAAGGAAAATGTAAAAAAATCAGAAAAGGGGGAAACAGACTAGAGTTGTTAATCAATGTAAATATGTGACCAGTAGAATCAAATGCTATCACGATGAAAGCAAGAGCTAGGAATGCTGTGGGCAGAATCTAAGTCAGGTGACATTTCAGGGACCCTGTTGGGAGGACAAGGAGGAGAAATCATTACGTCATCAGTGTTACTTTTAGTTTGTCCCCCTTAGTAATGGGTATGTGTAGCTTTTCCTATTGTTAGAGTGAGTCACTCGTACAGATAAACGTGTTTAAAGTATATAATCCTACTACATTGTATGCAAATTCTGGGGGTGATATTCTAAGAAATAACACATTTTGAAATCAAAATAAGTCTTTTCACTAGTCATTTTTACACATTTATCTGAATCATGCTCATAACATTACTGGACAGAATGGCGGTTATTTAAATGCCCTCAAGTATTATAAGGAGATTGCATCATCGTGATATCAAACTACCCCAAAAGAGAATAGAAAAAATGTATTCGATAAGTCCATCTCACTTCTGAGATAAGACATTATAAGAAAATATTGACACATTGCACCTCTCCCAGAATCCATAATAAAAGGAGACTGTCTTATGTTGAATTGGAGTTTTTCCTGTGATGAGAAAGTGGGTGAGCAGCAGAAAATATTTCAGCAGCATAACCATTGGGCCCAATTCATTTTGCAAAAAAATAATTTGTTGAATTTAACAACTCTTAATGATAAAAAATAAAACTTTAAAGCAAGTGTTTCACATTTGGCAGCATGCATCCATGCCCATATAAGCATGTGTGACCATCTAGAGATCTTCCAGGTTCCCAGGTCCTGGATGAAGATTGGTTGAGCTATGTTTCTCCACCATTTCCAGCTACTCATACACCTGAATCTTGTTGGTTGGTGCATGATACTGAAAGATTGCCATTGATAGTGACACAGGAAAAACTGATAGAGATTTTTTCTGTCTTTTTCTTCCCACCCTTTTCATAATTAAAATCATTTTAATTCATATAATCTCTGTGTTTTCCTCCTTGTGACATGATGCCTTTGGAAACATATCCTGAGATTCCAAAATGATAAACATGGAATTTACTGAGTTGTCTCAGGTCTAAATTGACTTTTATTTTTGCTTCCTATAGTTCATAAAATGCACCACGTTATTTTAAAATGCATAATTTATAAGATATTGCTCTAAAAGTATTTTCCATTCAATGGATCTGAGTGGTACTGAGAGAAGTTGAAATGAGTGAAAATAGAGTCCTTTGAACAATTATGAACAATAGATTTTGAATTGTATCCTCCTTAAAATATTTGTCCAAAAGAATTAAATTTTGATTTTGAATATGATTCCCTTAAATAAATATATTTGCATAAGTTTATAATGATTGTTAATTATGTCTAAATATAAGAAAGAAAATGAGTCAATTTAAAGTTTTCAAAATGAGTAGAGATCTCATATCACTTAAGCGATAAATTTTGACATGAGGAAAAGATGACAGAGGCTTGGAAAGGATTATAAAAATTCCACAATAGTCCGACAATTTTGAGAGGTTTCAAATAATTTATAATTTGATTCATCTACTGCTTTCTGGGTAGTGTGCTTTTAATTTTTTATTCAGAGTTTATGAGAAAATTAATTATTAACTTTTCTTTATATATTGATCATTTTTAATGCAATGATCAAAAAAAGACAGATCAAACAGATCATTATAAAAAAAGTTTCAACCCTTCTTTCCCACAAATCTGAGCTTCCAATGAATTTAAATAATTTTTATTTCCTTTTAGAATCCTAAAAATATCTCCCAACTTTATTCTAGGTATTTTATATCAAGCCCTCTATTTAAGAAGCCATTATCAAATTTCTTAATCAACTTGTCTTTAATATAATAAATACATATTTACTTTGTCTCTACATGGTGTCAAGTTTCTGAATGAACAGCCCCTCACCTGTTGTGTGCAGAGTTCATGTAAAAATGACAACTATCGACAAATTTCAGCTCTAATTACGGGGACAGACAGAAAGTTCGTGTTTGATTCTGTCTCTGAAGCTCATAGCTAAGTGATGGTGGAAAAGTAGCTTACATTTCCTTCACTTCAGTTTCTACAAATCAAATAGGAATGGTTCTGTGCGTTAAGTAAATTAATGTAGGCAAGAAGTTATAAAATCCCTGCTTTACGGATGTTTTCATTACTGTGACGGATAGTAAGTATGATACATGATTATGGAATTGTATGTCAAGTTTGGGAGCACTGAGGTATACAGCAGGGTTAGGATTTGGGATTTTGTTAATGGGCTCAGGGCAGAATTCACTGGGAATACGTGATTTAAGCAAAGAGATGAGGTGAGAGAGGTAAGTATTTAAGGGAGATTATTTCACACACAAGGAACAACCTTTTTAGATGAATCATGGTAGCCTAGCGGATGAGGCTCCTGGATACAGTCCACACATGTCCCAAGGACCCAGGGTTGAGGGAACAACCAAGATGAATGACTAAGTAAAAAGAGTGCTTCCTCCTCCTCTGTCTTCCTGTGGAACTGCCTGCTTGCCTTCATTTCTTCCTGTGTCTTTCCTTTATAAAGAAGAGGGACAACCTTTTGCAAAGTCATGAGCAGAGTGTGTGAAGCAATGAGAAAGCCAAACAATTGAATCATGGTGGACCAGACAAAGCTGGTAAGAGATGCAGTCCTGGAACTGATTAAACTTGGATATTGTGGGGCCTGGCAGACCACTGAAGACTGGTTTTAATTCTGGTGAATGGGGCAGTCCTGGGAGGACATTTAATTGAGAACATACGACAGCATTTGTTGTCAACTGGTGACTCTCACTGTTCTGTACCATAGACGGTGAGGGCGACTGCAATGGGAGCGCTCACCATAATCTGTATGTGGTGCTTGGGGAGGAAAATCAAGTTGCTGAGAAGAGGTTGTTTTCTGGAATAAATGTTTACTTCAGAGTTTTTAGATCAGCAAATGAAAGTAACTGATGAGTGAGTTTTAGGAATTAAATGGCAAATTGAAGAATTCTAGCAGGGACAAAAGCCATTAAAAAAGAACAAAATGGATATTCCATATCTGAAAATAATGGCAATACTGCTCATGATGATCTTTATAAATGGAATTAAAAATCATGGAAAATTGAAAAGAGAAGGAGAAATCCAAACTATGAAAAAATTTCATTCCGATTGAATCATGAGAGGACAATGATATACTAATAATAAAACATATTCCTTTCAAGTTTGTCAACAACACTGATGATCATATCCCAGGGTATATTATTTTGCATATGGCTGTTGCTATTGATTTCTAGAGTCATGCTTTTAACTCCTAAGTATAAATGAAAGAATCACAAACATTTATATAGATATGACATTCTCACTACCCTAGATCCATAGCGTATATCCTTATTTTTCCCTCACAGATTTAGACCAAAAAGTTCATTATAGATGGTAAAATATGGTATCAAATGCCAAAAGATACCAAAAATGATACAGTTTTTCACTGGTTTTTTTGGTGGTGTTTGATATACAGACTTTTTTAAAAAATGATGGCAACTTTACTATCTATATTTAGCAAGGAAATTATCCATTTTATCTAGTCTTTCTGAAAAGATTTGCTTAGATGTATACAATGAAGTTCTATAGGACCATTTTTCTTGTTTCAATCATGAATTTCTGGGTATTCTTTTTTTATACTGTATATTTTTCTTGTTTAATAGCTTACAGTTTGCCTAAACATTTTAATTTTTTGAAGAATTTAGCACTTTGATTTATTACTCTATTCTTTTCTCATTCTACTTATTAATTTCTGCACATACCTTTGGTATAGTTTAGTCTTTATTTCTAAAACACTTTTGTCTTTTTTTCTATTTATTTACTAATTTTTGCTATCTCTCCCTTAACATCTCCCCTTTCTATCATTCTTTGCTTTTTTGAATCTTAACATAAATTTTCGTCATATATTCCCATGTTTAAGAAAAGTTATGTTATGTTATAATTGTCTTCTAGTGGCTAGTTGGGGAGGAAACTTTTTTTGTGTGAATTGAGATATTATTTTATTTCTATTTTTAAAAATATTTCTGAGTGATTATTTCCTTCTGTTTTCTAAAATATTTGCTCCTGACTCAATAAGGTGTATATTAGAATTGCTAAATAGGTGTCTTCCCAGTGCAGGAGGTGTTCTGGGCTGTGTATTTTGATTTCCTATTTTTCTTTGGTTCTGCAAGGCTTTCTTTTTTCTCTTCTCCACAGAATGTGAAAGGTATCTCCTTTATTTTTCTTTTAACCAAAATTGTCACCTTTTTCTCTAGAAGCGAACCCTGTCTGAGGTGACCCCTGAACTCTGATGTCTCCCAGAAGCCTTCCTTCTAAAAATCTTTATTCACGGTAGCCGCGGTGACATTCTACTTCTTAGCATTCTGCATGAACTCTTGCTTTTCTTCTTCCCACACTCCTATCTATGCAGCTTGTTTTGCAATTCAATTGGCCAAAATGAATACATATTTTAATATTTTCAACTTTTGCATTATTCTTTAAGCCTTTTCTGGGACTAACTCAGCTGAGGTGTAGGTAGAATTCCTAAGGACCAGGTAAATTAGTGTGATAGCAACTACTCATTTTCTAAAAGATCCATGTTGTGCAATGACTTTCTGTTATCAATATTAAAGCCTGGAGCTAGATCACCAGAGGAGATAAGCTAAGACTAGGGAAATATATTCATCTTGATATTCCACATGAGAGGGAATGCCCTCACTTGTTTCAAAAAAGTAGCAAATTGCTTCCTCATTTTATTTTGCTCTTCCTTCCTGGGATCACTTTTGTTTGCGAAATGATTGTTGTTGTTTTATTCCCTCTCAGAGAGAGATTTATTAGTTTTAGCTTAAAGTAAGCATATCTTCCTGCCTTTCTGTATCTTATTGGAATGTTCTTCTCATCGATTTTAGGACTACTGACTGCCCTAGAAAAGCAGAATAGAGATTGAAAGAAGACAATTACAAAGAACTAGTAAATGTAAATATCAGACTCTTTAGATATGCTTGAAAACTGTTTATGGGTGATAAAGGATTCTTTCATCGGAGAAGCAAGGGTCTGTAACTTGTATGATATCATTGCTAGAGGTTAAGCCCTTTCTCTTGAACATAACCATGAAAAATCAGCAACCTTAGACTCCATTTTCAAACTGCCTCATTTTGCCATTTCTTTAACTTAACTTATTAATATGCGTCCAAAGGATAGGATTTAAATTGCCAATGGGCATATAATTCAAGAGTAACTCTGTAGTTCTTGATTAGGTTCTCAGAATAGTATTTAAGCTTTTCTTTTCTTTCATTTTGTGGAAGAAAAAAAATTAAAGCATAGGCTAACTGGCTTCTTTGAGTTCTGCTAAATGATTTGTTTCATTTGGGATTCGCAAATTATAAACCCCATTTGCAAGAGAACAATCTGATCATAGCTGTGCTGCTCTATAGTTCAAATTAGAATTTTGGAAAAATCTGAAGATTTAAATTAAAGCTCATACCCAAGGTAACAGAAAACCCTCCACTCGACACTCATAGAGAGAGTAATTATATATGAGAACCTGAAATTAGAAGCTGAAATTAGAGCTATATTCACTCAGTCCCAAAGAACAGCTATTATTTTAGACCTCATAATGAAATGATTCCAGGTAAGATAATATACATGTCACAGGCATTTTGTGCCACATTTTCTCAGCTCTTATTTTCTTTTCTCAAATATATTGAACCCTTTTAACTCCCTTTGTTGGTAAAAATGCTTAAACTATTTATAGAAATGCAGTATTTGACAAAAGGTTTTCCCTTTCATTTAGGAAAGAGGTGAAATGGGGCATGTTTAAATAAATCTCCTTTCAGTTTTTATTAATAATCATAACAGTAATTACAAATAAGAATTAATCTATGTCTCTAGTACTGTTCATCACCATGAGAAGGAACATAATACTTTTATTATGAAATATTATATAAATGTATTCTATAATTCCTGATAAATTATTTTATTATAAAATACAGAAAATATCCATGGAATGAATAAATACCATTGGCCAGGTTCTTGGTTTTTACCAAATAATTGGAAAATGGTTGCTAAATACTGTCTCATTTTCAAAATTTACAAAAACTTGTTAAAATATTAAATCTCTATCTAGAAAATATATAACTTATATGCTGCTATCAAGATTTTTCACACTTAGACACTTACATACAAATATGCCCCAATTTATCCGAAGGTGAACTGATGACTTTCTCTGTCACAAAGATAGATTTCCAGATTTGACTAATACAGTTAAGTATGTAATTTCTTTACTTACAGTTCTGAGTGTGGAAATGTTTATTAAAATAAAAATGTCTGATTTTTTTATTATAGGTTTATTTCATTTCTTATGCAAGTTTGTTCATATTAGATTGCAAATATACAAAAATGGTATATGTATAAAAATAAACAGAAGGAATGCAAATCACTAACTTAAGTATACACAATTTTTTAGACAAATTAGACCAGCTATCGCAACAATTGATAGAAATTGGCAGAATTTTAAATAAATGATATTTTGGTCATCCGTAATGATAAAACCAATTAATTATCTTTGTCCAAATAAATCTATTTGTCCTAATCTGTCTCAAGTAATCTAGCATGTTGTCAGAGATCATATTATGTCTAAAGAGTCACAAACATACCTTTATAAATATAAAAATCTCTCATAGGTAGGTAGATAGGTGGATGATGATAGGTAGATAGGTAAGAAGACACAGTGAGATAAATATAATTGATGATAATAAATAGATAATTAATGATAGATGATATTTATATGATAGATTAGAAGATTATAAATGATTAATAGATGATAGAAGATAGACTGATTTATGATAGATATGTAGACATACATATAGATAGATGATAGAAGATGGAAAAATGATAGATGATAGGTACAGATGATAGATGAACAGAAGGTAAATAGATGATGGGTGATACATAATAGATTGATGATAATAAATGACAGACAAATAATATATTGTTGATTATGAATGAAGATGGATAGAGAGAGAGAGAGAGAGAGAGAGATAGACAGACGGATAGACAGAGTCAACAGTATCTTAAATGTCATTGAGCATACCTGGACATTTTCATATGCATGTTCTTGAGTAGGAAAGGGGGATAGATTGTATCACTACTATCCAAAAATTAGATGTAGTGGTCAAACTTTGATGTTTCATTTATGTAGAATTTATTTTGGCATCTTTGTTGAGCTATACCTGATATACCAAAGTGTGCATAATTAATTCAACTTGATGGGATAGGAGACATGAGTAAACTCAGGAAAGCTTCCTGACAATTAAAGCAGCAAATATGTCTATCACATCAAAGTTTCGTCCGGCCCATTGGTGTTTTGGCAGCAGCTCTGACACGGGGCCCGACTAACAATGAGCTCCTGTGCGTGCAGGCTGCGTGACTGACTATGAGTGGGAAGAACAGCCAACTGCCAGAGCTTACCTTGCATGGCTGAAGCACTGAATGAACAACTTAAGACTGCAGAATATTGCTAAAAAGCTTCCTTTGTTGGAGTAAATATTAATTATCATTCACATGAGAAAAAATGAAGTGGAATTACAAGAATTTTGGGCTTGTTCCTAATCTTCATACCTTGTATACGAAGAAAATCCTATAGTAAACATATAGAAACTATATTATCTACTCACAATACTTTCGTTTTAATAGAGAAACATGGGCTACTTTATTTCCTTCAAACTATAGAACACATTTGCCAATTAACCTCCCAATTAAAAGCATAGAAATTGTCTTTTTCACACGATATTAATATGATAATATAAATTGGTATGACCTTTCTGGAAGGCAATTTGGTAATGAATATCAAAAGTCTTAAAAATGAGCAAGAAACAGCACTTCAAAAATATATCCTTAGGGAACAATTATGTGAATAAAAAGATGCACAAGAAATGTATTACAACAGTGTAATAACAATAAATTAGAATTTTTCTAATGGCCAACAGCATGGAATAATATGAATGGTTATAATGTAATACATTTAGACATTAAAAGATCGATTTACAAAAATATAAAATCATGGTATTAAGATTAGGAGCAATCAAAATTAAGTGAATATATGTATACATATGTATATATGTATATATGTATACATATATATATCCATGCACTAACTCATATATTAATTACTTTAGTAATACTCTATGTCAATGCTGATGTAAAATAATTGAATAGATTTATTAAAACAGAAAATAGAAGAAATTCTTAAGTGGATATGTTCCAATTTCTAGTGAAAATAAATGTCAAAAAGAGCATTAAAAGTAAAATAGATGCAATGCGACATTAAATAAAACGGAGGAAGAAAACATGTTTCAGTTTTTCAGTACTTTTTAATTTTGACAACAGTATCTTTGACATAAGAAAGTAATACCAGGCTTCCTTTTAGGGAGAAAAAAACGTGGAAATAATTTTTTTTAACAGCCATTTGATTAAAATAAAGAAAATAAAATAAAAAATAAAAAGCTTCCGCTCTATGAAGAACACTGTCAGGGAAAGGAAAAGATAAGTCACAGACCCAAAGGAAATATTCGTAAAACCTGTCAGATAAGGGACCGTCATTGAAATCTACAAAGAACACTTAAATCCTTAACATAAAATAAGAAGCTTCACCAAAGGATACACACACACACACACACACACACACACACACACACACGTACATATATAAATGTAGAATTTATAGACAGAGAATAGAGACACAGAGATATGCAAACCAGTAAGTACAGGAAAAGGTACTCTCCATCATCGTTGTTAAGATTTACTCATTAAAATAACTCTGTGACACTGACACCAGTTCCCACCTTGTTGTGTGGGTCGGATCCGGGGCACTGACACTAGTGCTGTGTGAGAGTATGGAAACCCAGTGTCTCTCCTCTGTTGCTGCTCCATCACACAACGTGATACGACCCACACGAGCTGAAAACCATTGTTCACAAAAAGCCTCCACAAGGACTTTTGCAGTTTTAATCACAATTGGCAAAATCTGGAAGCAATCAAGAGAGTCTTCAGCATATGAAATGAATAGAGAATTGACTGTATTAAATCCAGACAATAGGATAGATTTCATGGCTTTAAAAAACAAACCTGTGAAGTCACGGAGAAACTATGGAACCTGCTTTGTTCGTCTTGTTTGTGGCATGTGGAGACTTCTGGGTAAAAAGGAAGCAGCCTGATTCAGCAGAATTCAGCAGCATGACTCAACAACTTGTCACTGACTAGGAAAGAAGCTTGGCCACTGACTTTTCCTTCTCAAGGACAGAAACAACAGCAGCCCCAGTTTCCCCACAGACCAACTGCTGGTATTTACAAAAGATCCCAGCTGTGGTCTGGTCCGAAGACCTGTGTCAACACTCCAGAGTTTGGAGACAAAGGATCTAACACCTCAGTCGCTCCCGGGCCCAACCCTTTAATGCCAGACTTACCTGAGTGTTCAGAGTTGAAACCAAAACCAACTGGAGCATCACCAGGTGACTGACGGGTGGTGGTGTTGGTTCAGATCCTGTGTGTTTGTGTGTCTGTGTGCACATGCGTGTGTGCATGTGTGTAACCCTGCGAGGGAGGTAGCACCACTATTTGGGTAAACTACACCCTGTCGGAAGAATTGGAGCTAATGTGTTGGGTACGTGTTTGCTCAAGTTAACATCTAGCAAATTGTGTTTGAAACTGAGACAGAATTTGAAACTGAGTAGACACTGGGGCGATACTGGGGCGTCACTGGGGCGATACTGGGGCGATAATCTTGATAAACTACGACACTGCTGGTCAAACCCCCTCTGCCCTGCCCTGGTGGAGCGCACCTTTGTTTGGTGGACCGGAATCTCCTTCTCACATCAATGCTTTTTTTTTTTTTTTTTTCTTCAGTGATAGAACAGTCTGACTATTTCTCAGTTGACAAAGGAAGCTTAAATGCATATTATTAGGTTAAAGAAGCCAATCCTAAAAGAATAGACAGTGCATGATTCCTACCACCTGGCATTCTGAAAAAGGCAAAACTGTGGATTGCTGATTGCTGGGGAATTGAGGGAGGGAGAGAGGAAGAAGCAGAGTATGGAGGGTATTTAGGGCAGTGAAACTATTCTTTGTGCTATAATAGTGGATGCCTGTCATTATACATTTGTCCAAACCTATGGGATGCAAGCCGAGAGGGAATCCTAATGTCACATAAGGACCTTGGTGATGATAGCATTTCACTGGTGTTTCTTTGATTGGAACAGACATAGGCTGTGCTCTGTGCATTGTGGGTAAAGAAGATGGCTGTCCTGGGACAGGACAGGGTGTATCTGAGAATTCTGTTTGCCCTGAGCTTTGAATTTAATAGCACCTAAAAATAAAGACCCATACGAAAACAGAGCACAGTCATTTAAGGTCTTGAGACTTCCCAGAGGAAGAAACGTCTATCTACTCATGTACATCTATAAGATACTTACAGATTTAGCATCTGTAATGCTATGGAAAAAATGAAGAGTTTGGTATCTGAATAAAGACCACATCTCCCCATTGTCCCAGAACAGAGTTTGACACTCCACTTTAGACCCTTCAGGCAAGAGCGAGAGTGACTTCTCCCCTCCAGTCAAGGCTGCTTTCCAGGGAAGTCAGGATTTCAGCAGCTCTCATCCTCCTGGAACTGGTCGCTGAGCTGAGCGCTGCAGCGTGAGCCTGTGGAGGCTTCCCCTGGCCTGTGTAGCAATCTCTCAGACACAGAACTCAAAATAGTGCAGGGCTGAGGCCTCCAGGAGGTGATAGAGGTAGAGACGATTGCATAGCAATAGTCCCACCTTCCAGCAGGTACTCAGCTCCTAATCCAAATGGCCTTGTCCCCACCTCAAGCTCAGGGCTTGGCCTGAGTTTGCCTAATGGAAGTGCAGGATGTAAAACAGTGCCCCATCTCCTCTCCAAGGAAGGGACTTCATTTCCCACAGAAAGAGAAGATTAGAGCAGTTACAATCTAATGATTCTTTTAAAAGCTCTGGAATGTGGGATGAGAAATTGGGTGGAGTCTCATGGACTTAAGAAAATGCAGGCAGGATTGTGCATTGGCTACTTTCTAGGAAGAAGAAGATGGAAAGCTTTCCTAGAAGAGGAATAGAAAACAGCCTGGCTGCTCAGATGTTAAACCTGAAAAAATAAATAAACGGCTTCTTTCCTCCTCTTATAAGCCTTTAGGAGAGCCAAGCCTGATTGTACTAATCTGTGGAGGCATTTGTGCCTCAGGGCACAGCTGAAAACAATGGTATGATCTGCCCAGGACGGTGAGTCTCACAGAGCCTGCTTCTGCTCCAGAAGAAGGACTGTCAGTAGCAATGACATCTATCAGACTAGACAGGCCTGACTCCCTGGAGCAACATCAAAGGCTGAGCCAGGTGAAGAAGGAATAAACAGACTTCACAAAGCATCCCACCCTGTCACTGAAAAACAAACCCTCAACACCAACTTCAAGCCCTGAGGGTAGGGAGGGACTGAATATACCTACTATTGGTACAACGTTCTATAGAAAATGTGCTTTACTGCAAAAGGGTGAAGCTTAAAAACTGTCAATCTAAGAAAATGAAAGCAACAGAAGAGTGAATCGAAGGGTTTATTTGTTATGGCAGAGCCTCCAGAGGGCAAGAAGACTGACAGCTGGGCACTCAAGGTTAGAGAAAACAGCATTTTATTTCAAGCACTGGTGGTGCTGGCTCAGGGGTATTGTTCCCCAAAGCTGAGCAATGGGGGGGCGTCTAGGAAAGCTTTTTTTTTTTACTCTGAGGTGAAGACTCATCTCCTGGGCTAAGTGTGGTTTCTACTGGCAAATCTTAAATCAGTTACGTATAGCTGCAGAGTAGGGAGACTATGCTTGTTTGTCCTTGTTCATAATAATAAGACGTAGTGGCTGTCTCCGTCGAATAGGACGTAGCTGTATCCTCCTTAGTACCGTGGAAAATTCCTGACAAATGTGCATTCGTCTCAGAGAAAAGGTCTTCTACCACATACTGGTGGCAACATTTTTGAACTATATCCCAGGTACTCAGAAGCTCAATCTCTTTCCACAAAATCAAGCAGAAATCAGGACCTACGCGCCAGAAGAAAAGCACACAATATAGACCACACTAATTTCTTTGCATGTGACCTGCTGTCATATTTAACAGAAAAAACATAGAAATAAGTAGCCATTCCAACCTCTAAGCAAAGGAAAACTGTAGAGAAGATGGCCTCACCAGTGAATGCTAGCAAACATCTAAAGAGGAATGAATAGCCTGTTCTTGTCAAACTCAAGAATGTTCAATGAGAGACTCATCCTAACTCATTCTCTGAGATCTGCCTCTCTGATACTAAAGCCAAAGACACCCAAGAGCAGAAGCTACTGACCAAAAACCTCGTGAAACAGACAGTCATCTCCAGCAAAATACTGTAGAACCAAATCTCACAGAGGGGTACAAGGATTATTCCCATGAACAATTAGGTTTCATCACAGGATGCGCTAAATCATGGTTTCTTTCTTTCTTTTTTATTCAGTACGTGTGGAGGCAAGAAGTGGAAGTTGCTAGCAGATTTCGCAAAATGGGTTTCTTCCAGTAGCAATATTAGCATGAGAACTCCCAGAGAGACTGGACCCTGAACCCAGACTCTTCAACCCTCATCCAGATTCTTGCATTTGACATGTAAAATTAGCACACGAGGCATAGCAGACAAAAGGATACTTTGTAAATTTATTAAAAACACATAGAGAATACTCCTCAAGGTAATGAGAAGCAGGTTGGGCTCAAGTGAACTTTGACCCCCATTTTACTTGGGGTGTACATATTTATGGGGAATTTTTCTATGATTCCTCGTTTTCTCTGCTCCAGAGATGTTTCTGGGCAGAGATTATCAGGAAAAAGGCTGTCTTTTCCAGGGACAGGTGTTTCCTCAAATATGCATTCTCACTACCCATAATTCAGTCTGTAATATGAGCTTAATGTACTGGTCCATGTACAATTTTATGTTGTCTCTTTTAATGAGTAAAGGTCAGTTATAGGTGACTTGAGCTACTGCAATTCTGCTGCTCACCAGTTTTGAGCTGACTTGGCTGAGATGTCTTCTTAACTCTATCTTTGACCATAAGACAATGACAGGAATGTATGTGCTGTTCTCCTACAGTTTTATCTGACGTGGCATGGACCTGACTCTCAAGGCGTTCCCCCTTTCTCCCTTCCAGTCCCTCACTAAGCTAACCCACCAACAGTAACAGTTCTCACCGTTAGTGACAGTTATATTATTATGATATTACAGTTATCAATGTAAATATATATTTAAAGTTGTAAATGCAAAGTGCTAAATTATATTTCTCAATATAATTTAAATCTTGGGACATTTGGTCATAAGGAGCACTGGTGTTCCTTAATTAAAAAGTTATTTTAATCACAGCTAACATGTACATGAGATAGTTTTTAAAAATATTATAATATGTAATAGTGAAAACAGTGTAGGTCAATAATAAAACTTAAACTAGCTGTAAAATAATAGCAAATTGTCCATTGTAGAAAATCAGTCATTTCATCACACTTTGCTATAAGCTGAAGGCCCACACTCAAATTGTATGGATTGTAAATTACACGTCAAATATTTCTTATGAGGTTTGTCGAGTGTCTTTCTCTGAAGAATTCTGTCTCTAGTATCTTGAGATTAAAGGTTGTAATTGCCTTAACATAATTCTGAGAAAGAGAGAAATATGCTACTTGTCCTAACACTGAAGTTCTCTATCGTCTTTTTTTGTTCAAATACTGAAAACTTTCAAATGGCAGTCTATTTTTTCAAAAATTATTTTAATAACAAGAAATATCTTCTAAGAATCTTTCCTTAATTAAATTCGTGAAAGAAAGCAATAGAAGGTTAAATGTTTGTAAACGCTTCATGAATTGTGTGGAAAAATTTTTCTCACTCCGGCAATGGATCTGAATTGCTTCGACCCAGCAATTAAAAATGGACACTTCTGTGAAAAACAAAGCACTTTGTAATAAGTAGGCTTATCTTGGATTGTATGTCCTCCTGTCAAGGTTAGCCAACATGGTACATAAATATAATGCAGGAAATCTCTGAAAGTCACGAGTGTGTCACTTCACCTTCTGGTTGGCTCTTGAACTAAGGCTACGTTTGGGAGAGGGGGAGAGGAAACAGCATTGGGACTATCCCACAGAGCTTCACTGTTTGGCTGTAGCAATACCTTTGTTCATCACAATGTAAAAAAACGGATAAAGAATGGAGAATAAAATATGAACAGGATTAATTTGCTTTGATATGTGCTATAAAAGGAGAGAAGGTAACATTAACATCATTATGAATGAGGTGAACCATAAATCAGGATTCTGTTTGTGACAGTGTACATCATACTTTCTTCTTGGAGACATATGATTACAGACACTAATACATAAGCAGTGACTTGCAGATATTTCTATTTCCACTCATTCCTCATCACCTGAAATACTTCTTCTTTTATTGATGCCTTAAATGGAAAACTGTACCAAAACCATACTCAATCTACCTACAAGAAACTCACATCAAATATAATATACAGATAAACACCCTTATAGATGAAAGGAAAATGAAAACAATAAGCCATTAGTGTTATCTCATCCAAGTAAAACGGTTACAAGACCTTTAGCTTCTGGAAGTATATCTGGTCCTTATGACTGTATTTTGGCCTGAAATATGAATGACAATAAGCTCTTAATTCGCTCACTGGAAAACAGGCATTCCCTTAAACACTCATGGGAGTGCCAACAAATACATCTGTGAGGAGGAGGTATTCATTCCATTTTCATTGTAATTTTAGCATTAAAATTACAAATGGATTCCTTCATTCTGAGAAAGAAGGTCATTAATTGCAGCAGGGTTTGAAATTGGAAAAGCAATAATTAAATCATCTCAATGACTTTTAGCAAGAGAACCTAGAAACAAATTGCCATGTAACAAATAGTGCTCTAATCAGTGAGGTAGCTCTCATGTACTTATATGAAAACAGCTTCCGAGATTACTAAATGAGAAAGCAAGAAGCAGAGGAACATCTATATGGTATACTGCTATGGGTCTAAAAAGTGGAGGCTCTCTATAACTTCACAAGTGGAAGAGTTTTCATAGAGACACCCCAGAATGACAGAGAAGAAAAAAATAGGGTTTTCTGTGAGATTTGTGGGATTGTGGGGTCACAGGGAGAGAAGTGGGGATTTCACTGGGTCATTCATTCCCATAAATGTATTCTCTATAAAAAAAGTCCTTGCAAATGTATAAACAATGAACATCTAAAAATTGAAGCAATACTCCCATCCCAAAGTTCCAGTCCTATTCCATGGGAAACGATTATCTTTCTGTGTTTGCTGGAAACTACTTCCTTTGTTTTTCCATTTATTCTTTGCTTTTTCATTTTTTGAAAAGTTAATTCTTTCATATAACATAGGGAAAGACAAAACAAATTTTAGTCATCACCTAGACCGGTAGACTGAAGAAAAATAAATACTATGGCATGTCATAAAATTTTCAGAAAATAATGAAATGGTTGGAAATTCTTGGAGCAAATTGAAAGGTCAAGAATGCAAAGGCAGATTTGAGAACAGCTGGAAAGCCAAGATTTTCACAACTCGTGCTTTTTTTTTTAAAGTATATGTTTTTGTTTTTTTTCCCTGAGGAAAAATGAAATAGTTAATGTGCAAAGACAGCTTTTCATCATATATATGATGAACTGTGAATGCCTTCCAGGCATGAGCAAAAGAAATGTAGACTTAAAGTTTATGGCTCTGGAATGGATATTTTAATCACATGCAAAGTTGTTTCAAGTAGGATGATTTTAGCATTACTTATATTTATATGGAATTAACATTAAGCTTTCCACATGATATGGTTTCTGCAGTTTTACATGAAATATTTACCCATGTATTGAGCTGTGTACAATCAGGGACTATAATCACTCATAGACAATCTAGTGCCTATCAGGACAATATTATTATATCCTGTCTCATTTGAAAAAAAAATGCAAATAAAAAAGTGAAAATAATTTATTCCTAAAGCCTAGCTGAATTTATCAATGGTCTTTGGACTTCAGTTGAGAACCTAACATGACTAGGGTGTAAACTAGGTATTTTTGCACTTTGCTCAGTTTCATTAATAAATTTCAACACACAGCGTAGGTATTTTTAACTCCATTTAACACAGATTAAATCTGTTTAAATGAAAGAGAAATGATTTGGTTATAAATATAACTCGAGGTATATTTACTAGGATGTGAATTCTGTGAGGTCCTGTCCTTGCCCCTCAGGGACCATTCCTCCTTCCCTTACATGGTGCATTCCATGTACTTGGTGTCGCTGTTGAGTTGTATTTGTTCTAGAGTTTGATTCCTCAGCAGCGTCCAGTTGCCCATATATGAGACAAAATGGACTTCACTTTGTTGCTAATGTGTTTTTGTCTTTCATCTAGAATTACATGTGTGAAAGATATTTGATTTGGGAATGTCTCATGAAATAAAAGTGATTTACTCCCAGCTCTTCAGTCTAGCTCATAAATATTGTCCTATCACTGAGTACTAACTTATGTGCAGAATGTTATGTGCCCGCAGCATAACCTGGTTATGTGCCTATGAAAATATCTTCGTCGGAAGCTGTAGCAAAGATGGATGGGCGAGAGACAAAATTGCCTGTATTTTAATCATATCATTTAACGTACGTATCTAGAATCATTGAGTAAAAATTACAGTTCCTCTTGATTCTGCCTACTGATGTGTGTGCTCAAGGACAGAGTTCTTTCTTACCAACATGTACTGCTTTTATTAGGTAGGAGTGAAATGATAAGCTTCAACCTGAGAGAGCTGTTTAACATTCTGTTAAAAAGAAAACAAAGCAAAATGTTGTGGCCTCAATGATTTGGTGTTACATGAAAATATCCAATGTCAACACAGACCAGACACTGATATTTTCATCCAAAGGAAAACAAATTTATAGCATCCCACCTGCTGTGACAAGAAAGTAGAATTTTAATTAGGTAAACTGTAGTGACAGCTTCTTCAAGACAGCACAATGCATATTTGAGAGAGTTACAGATGTAAGATAAGCAAAAACAGAATGAGAAATTTTTCCTTCTTAATAAGCAACTAATGGTCAAAATTTCCTTATGCAAATAGTAGTGAAAAATCCCCCTAAATATATAATTGATACCATTTGTACTTAAAAGAAAGTTTGAAATAAGGATTTTCTGATAATAATAGCAAAATAAACAGATAGATGAAATCAATCACTTGAAAGTAGCAGGACAGATGAGAAAATGACTGACAAGAGCAGAAACAATTGCCTACCATTACTAAAAAAAAAAAAAAGGATTTCATCATATCCCAAATAATATTTTGATGTATATAATTTTGTTAGTTGGAAAAATGTATGATTCTCTTTGTAAACTGCTAATGCAAGCACTGCTAAATTATCTTTGCAGTATTCACAATGTATTAACTTCCGATCATTCTTTCAGGTTAGGGTTACTTTATTGAGCCAACTGTTTTCAGTATTTATAGACAAAATCTCAATCTGATCAAATCACACTACACAGAGCTCTGCTTCTGTCTAGAAGAGAGTATTCTCCATGTCCACGCTCCCCTCACTCCTGCTAGATCATATAGGTCTATTTGCATTTATGATTGTCCATCATCATTTATGATTTCCATTCTGTGAAACTTTGTAAGTGACCGTGTTCTGTCTGTTTTCTCTCCTAACTATATTCATTATCCTAGATTCAGGAAAGGTATTGATGGATATACTTTGCATTGCTAACAGTATTTGGCAATTAGAGGGATCTGTTGCTTGGTATGATCATGTTAATAGAGGGTTCTTCTGCCTGGTATAGTAAACTTAATGATTAATCTTGTCACCCTTGTCCCTGTTAGTAAGAAGTATTAGGACAAAGTTAGTGGTTAGATGCTTTGAAACTGGGTACAAAAAGATGAAAGTTCTTAACTTCTATCAGGTACTGTTTTTGCAGTAAAAATTGAAAATGAAAGCCAATAAATGACCTAGATTCCAGAGGTATTATGTGGTTGATTTGTCTTTTCACTGAGATGCAATAACAAACAGATTTGCACATGTTTTTGAAGAAACTAACTGAAGTGTTAGTTCATATTCCGTAGATCTGAACAGCAATGGTCAATACACACATGCTACAAATAGGAGAAAACAGCATCAATGAAAAAAGAAAGTTCCAGAAAATGCCTATTTCTCCTGTTACGCTGTGACAGAAAATGTGTGAACAATACTGAATTCATTACACAATTAACCTCAGAAGGGTCATTTGGGGCGTACAAGTTACTCACTTTGGTCTCGGCTCTTCTGTGCAAATACATCTGTTCCAATATTCTTTTGCGAACTCTGGTTTCATCAATTTCTTAAAACCATAACTTTAACGGAGAGTTCATTAATGGTGAAAAAATCTTTGGAAAACACATGTAGTCATGTGTCTGTAACTTGCTGAAGTCATTTTAGCTTGTTATCTTCAATATCCTTTATCTGTAAGTCTCATTTCCAAGTGTGATTGTGGTCAGAACAGTGACAATGTAGGAGCATGACATCCAGAGTCGTGATTCATTCTCTTGTATTGGCACACCTCGTTATTTTTCTCAGTTTACAAGTCAAAACAATATTTTTATTCTGTGAGGACAGCAGTTTCTTCTCTTGTATGAATATCACATTGTGTATGGTTTTTTCATTTTCTCTTTATAGCATTTAAATGGGTGACTCTTTTCTTTAAACATACTTACAGTCTGAAAATGATGAGAAAGGCTTGAATAGGAAATAATAGCTGAAGATGCTGTACATGGTTAAAACAGGCTAACCTTCTACTGATAATCTAACCAATGTGTACACAGAAAAACAAAATGCAATCAGAATCACTTTAATGAATAACATTCCCTGAAAATCTAGATTGGCTATCCACATTTTTCACATAATGCACAATTGTAAAAAGGGTGATGGATTATTCCAAAAAGCTGTATGACTTTTGTTAAACAGTCAAGTGAATAGTTTAATATTAATGTTTTAAGAATTTGCCACCTCAAAGACCAAATCGTTCTTCCTTCAGGTGGTCTATCTTTGTGTTAAACTTTCTTTTCTTCCCTCCATTAAAATTATTGAATAATTAATTAAAATTATTTTCTATGCATCGAGGTAATAATTATGATTATTAATAAAAATGTGTAATGCCAATAGCTTTTTTGACCAAGTAGATAATGCTAGTTCAAAGAGTGAAAGACATTTTATCAATCTTTAGATGCTCAAGCAATAGTATTTAGTATATTTAACGACTGCTCCTTATAAATCTAAAGACTGGAGATTTGTAAATAAGAATATTAGGGACAGACATTCCAGAGTCAGAGCCCAACACTTTCAAATGTATTTGCACCATGTCCTTACTCTCTGACCTTAGCAAACTGCATTAATTTAATCAGTCTTCTTACTCTAAGTTGAAATGATAATCATTATGTATCTCCCTAAGGTTATTTGACTGAAAATGTTGGATGCAAAATTGTCAATTCTATATGCAAATATTTTATAAAATCCTCATGTGATGAGCTGCTGCCACATTCAATATAATGTTGCCTCATTCAATGACATGTGTATATATAGACACATACATGGATGCATGTATATATAGTTTGAAGTAAACTTACATAGAAAATGTTGAAAAATTTTAAAGTGTTTTATAAATTTCTCTTTCAGAATTTGAATGGTAGGGTTATTTGGGATATAATTTTGTGAGTAAGAATGAATGATATTGGCTATTGGATTCAAATTCCGTTTTTCAATTTTTGAAAAGGGAGAAACAATGGATTGCCAAAATCACTGGGAAGAATAAACAGGAAAGTAAAGAGCTATGCAGAATTACACACACAATTTAGAATACACAGAATTCAAAGACCACTCTAAATTTCTCTGAATAGAAATGTAGAAATAATATTGGCATTTTAATCTTCTAGTTTAACATATCCAGGTTTTCTATTCTGGATGAAATTGCCCAGACTGTTTCTTTACATTTTATACTATAATAAATTATTACTAATTATATATATATATATATACATATTTCGAGTATAGCTAAAACATCCTTCTTTATTCAAATATAATTATATTTTCATCCTTGTTATTCCTTGCACTTATTCAACACAATTTTGAAGTCTTCATGCCAAAGCACATTCCAAATCATCATATCACCACATTCTCTAAATACTAGAACTTGAGTATATTTCTAATACATTGCAAATACAGCATCCTTCAGATGGCAAATTATGGGTTTCGATTTCAATGAGTACCTTACATTTAAAATAAGCACCAGCATGTAAATCTATTACTAAAGTAATAAAAGGTTAAGGACCAGTTTTTATTCAAAGCTAAAAGTTCTCTAAATTAAAAGGAAGATCAGGAACACAACGAGGGCATATTACTTTTAAAGTCCATTGTGTAGAGTGTCAAGGAGTACTCTGAGTCATGGTTAAATGGCCTGTTGTTGCAAAACCAATGATTTATGCTTCCCAAGAAGTCTCATGAATGCTTCATACTTCTGCTTTAAAACAAAATTTTAAGGTAGTCTATAAAATATCATTTTATTTAAATGGCAGTTGTTCATTTCTCTTTGGGGTTGCCTATTTCTAATTTCTACTCACAATTCAATAAATCCTTAGTTTTTTGTTTCTAAAAAAAATAATTTTATTGAAGGAACATTGCATGTTCACTTTACAAAGGTATGCATCATTGCAAATGATTGTCTGGTTATAATACAGTATGTCATCACCAGTCCAGTTCTTCCTTCGTCATACAATTGATCCCTTCTATCCAATTTCCCCATCCCTTTCCCTTCTTGTAACATTAATTTATTTTATCAACAAAAACTCTTTTTGTTTGAAAGAGTTAATTTGTTTGTTAAATCCTCAGCTCTGGAAGGTGGTGTCATTTTTCTGGATTTATTTCTATTTTCACATATTCATCTGAATTTTTGTCATTTTTTTTATTTTTTTAAAGCAAAGGTGCCGGCAGGAATGACGATGAGTAGGCAGGCAGGGAGGAAGAGAAAGAAAGAAGACGACTCTCCAGCCTATTCTTCTTATTCATTTGTTCATATTGACCATATCCCCACCCCTGTACTTGAACTTGGGAACACGTAGGCCTGCTCCTTTGAAGGCAATTAAACCAATTGCTGTTCTAACAGTGTGCTGGATTTATAAATCTTGTAGTAATTTTTTCAAAGTTATATTTTATATTTATTCACATAGTTTAGTGTTTGCCTTAAAGTTACCTAACCTTGCTTATTTTGACTTAAATAACCAAGGTTCGAGATGTAAATGTTGAAAGATTTTTATTTTTTCTACTCTCCTTTGAGAAATCCTACAGAAGCTAATACATACTTAATACTATTAAACATATTTTATGTCTTTGTCTCTTTCTCAACATGATTTTAGTTTCATTGAAGTACACTCTTTAGAACTAAAACTGGAGACCCAATGCAGAGAAGACTATGATTGACAAGCATTTGTCAAGTGCTTTCTAAGAACATACTAAGTATGAAATTGTCAACATTAGGGTATTCAGCGTAATGGTTTTATGAAATCTACCTTTGGTTCTGGAGAGTCTTAAGAGGAAAAAAAAAATAGCACTGTCTCTTCTCAGGCTCATTCCATCCAGTCACTCTCTAATTGCAGTAGAAATTACTATATCAAAATCCTTGACCAATTTTGAGATGATGTAGGTTTGATCATTTTCTCAGTGTGCAAGAAGATAGGTGTGAGAACAAATCAATGTTGGAGTCACTGAGATTAATCTAGAGCTGACCAAAAATACTAACAAAATATTAACATAGCTATGGTTTCTCAAGCAAGCTATTTACATATTCTCTGCTTTCAATATTACACCAATATGTTCATCGCATTATTACATCGTTACAATTACTCATACACCTACGATAACAATTTCTGGTACCACTTGTATATTTTTTCCTGTTAGTATTTATTTTTTCCTGCTAATAAATTGTTTTTATATTTTTCCTGCTAATAAATTGATCCTTTATTCAAATCTTTATTTAGAAAAAAGGTATACAGAGACAGTGAAAGCAGTCCCTGTTATGACAGAACTTAGTCTAAAGTGATGACTATCAGATATTTTTCACATTATTTTGATTTTCTTGTCACACTTGGATTCCTTTATTTTCAAACATTTAGTTTATGAAACTAGGGCAGAATACTGCACAAAGTTTAAAAAACTTGAGGATATAATTGCATCTTCATGAGCCATATACTAATTACTACTAATTACTATGAAATATCTCTGGGTCCTGCAAAAATATGTTTATGACAATGTATTCATATGATGTTTATTCTGTTTTCTTTAGTCATTATCCTGTCTAAGTATAAAAATGAGCATTATAGTAACATACAGTATTGATGATTTTACTTGGAAATGATCTTTCAGTTTTTGCTTTTTCTGTATTAAAATAGCTCTAAAAGGGATGCTTCAAAGTTATTGACATTGTTATAAATACGGATTTTCCAGTTGACTGAGATGGTATAACTAGTACAGGAATATATATTTCTAGGAAAATAAAGAATATAAAATTGAGGGAAAAATACATGGGACATTAATTTTCAATGTTATTTAGCATAAGAAGCACAACATCAAACACACAAAAATACTGTAACCACAAATATTGTCTTAATTTACTCCTACAATTTATTATAAAAAAAAAAAAAGAAAATCTTGGTGTGCCCTGCTGGCTTACGTGCTAAGACCGTGGTTGAGGCAAACACCATGTGCCTCAAGGACCTGGGTTCATGAGGGGTGTGCAGATTGGGGTGAGGGCATAGATAAATATAATTAAAGTGTCGATGGCTCCTCCTCCTTTCTTCCTTAAAAAATATGACAACTAGCATTTATTTTCAAGAAATACCATGAAAACAACTTTGTATATATTAATTTAAGGTTTCAGTCCAAGATTTATTATGTGTTCTTTTTCAATGCCTTGTTTTAATTTCTGTCATTTTGTTGGATTCTTTATAACATATAACTACTTTCTCATTATTTCCTTTATCCCCTTTTTCAGTTGTCTGACTTATCTAAGGCAATATCTTGAAGGAATGCTTTATTCTTCATCACATTTGCATTTTTGACAAGAACTCCCCATAATCCACTCCCAATAGATTCCAAAAGGCAAATTTCAAATCTGGCTCCTTTCCAAAATTTAAAAATACAGCTCGATCAAAGGTTTCAGTAGCCATTTATGTGAAAACAATTTATTTCTAGAAGAAATACCACATGGCCACCATATTTTCTAAAATGTTCTCAGATGTTTCTTCAATAGCAAACCATCATAATAATATTCTTGCTATGGATTAATAATGAAAAAAAGGAATTTTCAGTGAAGAGGAATGCAAAGTGTTGTCATTCTTGAATCGTGTTAAAATGTAATTGAAATTAGGAAAGAGTACATGTTATCATTTTAAAAATCTGTCTTCCAAATGATTGAAAATCACCTTTTTTACTACGATCAGGTTTCTCTTTCTTGCAATAACTTCATCAGCATAAAAGTTATACTGGCTTAAGGGTAAAATGGTGACACCTCCTTCTAATTACTCTTTATCCTCTTACTTGTAATTTTGATCATTTAGATCTGTCATTGGAAATTCATCACCAAGTTTAAATACAGTATTTATTTAAACTAACAGCTGCTTACAGACAAAAGAATGCAAATTGCACAGACTAAGGGAGATAGGGGATCATGTGTTAATCCAGTAAAATACCACATGGAGCTGGAAACAATCCTGAAGTGTTTCATTAAAATTTCTTTGGTTTTATTGTAAAATGAACTTTACAAGTTAGGAAATTTCAAAATTCATAAACGAATTATTAGCAATCTCTTACATGATGAAAAAAATAAATCGGTAAAAAAGTGAATTAATAGGTTCCATGGTTAAGTTTATAACGTGAGATTTTATTGCTTATAATCAAGAAAGCTGTGAAATGATCTGAAGTAAGAATCAGAAGAATCATGCTCTTCTGAGCCATGCTTTCCCTTTAAATACTTACATGTCACAATATTTTATCATTTATTTTATGGACTTTCCTTTTAATAAATCAACATGGGACTTGAAAAACTATTTTCATGACTCATTTCTCATGTTTTTCTTACAGATTAAAAATGAATGACAAATGTGAAATTATGGTTTGAGCACAGATTAATGATATTTTATTAAAGTTAACATTTATTAAAGTGTGTTTGAATGTTGTATAAGTGTGTCTAGATATCTGAGTATATACGTGTATGAACGTTTAAAGAATAAATTGTTTACTTTATATAAAATGAGTCCTAAAATTTCAGATGTTTTTTTCTTTCCCATTTTATTCATTTAACAAAATCATTTAAATGCTTGATGTTATCTTCAGAAAAAAAATCAAAATGATTTATTCTACATTTTCAGATTGTGCAATAACTTACAACCTATCTATTTTGTAAGCTTAATTGTGATTTGTATTTTGCTATTTGTATGTATTCCTCTATTTTTCAGTTTAATACATCACTGTATCATGTGCACTTTAAAAAAGAAATAAATTAAAGAAATTATAAAAACAAAAAGTTTTCTAGGTAAATTTACCTTCTAGGTAAATTACAAAAGGCATGGTGTTCAAAGGAGTGGACCATTATATCTGACTGAACAATTTGGACAAACTTTAAGATGAAGGAAGTATTTATTATCCTCATATCTTGGCCAATTGCTGACTTGCCATAGTGCAGTGATCATGCCCATGGAAATGTGAATTTTAAGAACAGATAATAAGTTATCACATACTATCACTCAAACAACTTTTTGTAAATTTGAGATACCAGTGTTGTGTGATTCAAAATTCAGGCAACACTAGAAAGAGTTCAGTTAATAGCTTTAGAACATTTTAAATTGAATTGAACATTTTACATTGATTTTGAATTGTTGAAAATTATGCTTCTCAATTATGTGCATAAATTATATATAGAGATGGACATTATATATTTCATGGTTATCAAAAATTCATTTTTCATTCAATACTATTTTATGAAATATCAACTTAAATGTATTTAATTAAAGTGGAATCATACAAGAAGAAGAAATAAAGAGCTAATTCCTTGGAATAAATCTCTTTTATTCAGTGATTTGATATGTAATTTGCCTCTTAAATAGTTACTTACAAAATCACGAGATACTATAATTGTTCTTTATTTGAGCTACATGCATTTGTCTATGAGAAAAATACTGACTACGCTATTGAAAATATGCCATAATTTATATACAGGTTCAGGAGAACAGACATTTTTAAAGTGGAAATCTGATCGGTTTTTGGTTAGTGTATTTACAGTGTCTACAGAAAGAGATATTTTGTAGCTAAGTACTCTGCAAAGAGTTTAAAACAGCCCGAACAGAATCAAAAGATAGATCCTGAAATTAAAATGGATAAATCCAAAGTGAGCCTGAAAAGTCACTTTTCTTCCTTCAGATTTCCATCAAGAAAAGACACAGAATAAACCCCAAGGGATTGTTTCTTTTTTCTGTTTTGCTTTTTTCTTTTCCTTTCTTTTCTTGCTTTACCTACCTATTCATTTTACTTTCCTGTTACTCCTTCTCCAAAGCTGTTCAAGATAATTTGGATTTGGATTGGAAAAATAGAAAAAAAGTCTGATTCATCCAAGATGCAACATACAAATAATTGATCAATATAAACCACCATTTCACTTAGGAGTAATTAAAACTTATGGAAAGGGAGAGATTGCTCTGATGTGCTTTTCTAATGTAGCATTTTCTGCTGTTATTTTGGTAAGGCATTCCTTTTTTCCCAATACCTTGTGCCGAAAGTGCTTCTTTGAACACTGGACATTTTATCCCATCCGACCAAAAGCAAGACATTCACATGAACTAAGATGAGAAATACTCTTCCTTCAGTGCTTGTTCCAAAGAAAAGGCATTTACAAATATAATTTGAAAACTTACCTTAATCATAAACAGTTTATGCAATACTCCGCAGGCCTGGAAATCATTACTATTAAGAGAATCACATAATCTCTACTGTTGATTCAACCAAAACTCTCAGAATATGAAACTGGCATGTTTAATAGCATTCTACATTATATGAAATATGAAGTTTTCTCAACTTGATAGGTACAGAAAAAAATATAATAAAAAATATTTCTCCAGAGAGAACACTGATTTGCTTCTGAGTCCATTTCATGAAAAAATAAAGGACAGAAATTGCGCTTTTCACATTTTTTTTCTATATAGGCATATCCTGTCCTCGAGTATAAGATTGCTGGTGGCTCTGCCCTTTACAGTTGCCTGAAGGCAAAGAAGGGACTCTGGGTTTCTATACCTCCACATCCTCCCTGTTAGCTCAACTTGGAACACAAATGCATTTCTTCAGCAAACGTTGTTTTCTTCTTTCATTGCTCTTTGCTTGTTACCATTCCTAGTCTAGGATTCCATTTTCTCACTTGACTCCCCAACATCTGCCTCCCTGATGCTGATTGTGTCTGCACATCAAGAACAGAAACCTCAACCTTGCTGGGTGGTCTCCTTTGGAGAGGAACTTGAATGGGGAGATGGGAGGGAAACTAACTCCTCATGGTATCAGGAGACTGAGGTCCACTGTCTCATCTTTAATCATGAAGGCAGGTCCAGGGGCAGGAGAGTACTTTTTCAGAGCATTTAAGAGGAGGTCATTTTATTCTATCAGGTGATAACATGAATGCCTTAGATTCCATCTAACAGTGAATTTTACAAGTGGTGCTCAGAGCTTATTTGAATTTGCTGTCATCAAGTCTGGGGTCCTTTCTGGTCCCTTCTGCTATTTGACTCTTCTCTTTGGAAATCATATTTGATTTAAATTCTGTTTAGTAAAATGGGCCTTAATTTATAGTGCTAACGTTAACAGGTCTAAAGGACCACCTGATGGTTTCCCTGTTTCTTGGTTTCTTGAAAATGATGTTAATATAAAAATAAAGCAAATCATTTTATTCTTAAATTATCAGTTTCCTCAAAAGAAAGTGGTATTGCAAAAAAAAAAAAAAAAAAACAAAGGCAGACAATTTTACCTAAAATAGCATAAGGCAGTGTAATAGCTTATATATGGCAAGTTATAAGAAATGCATTATTTTATCTATGAAATTTCTACCTTTAGGTGCTATGCTAATTCTAACCTGCTTGAGAAAATTACTAAATGACATATCAATTTTCAGTATAATAAAATTACACCTATTATAATGTAATCTATTATAGTAATAAAATATGATATAATAAATAATGGCAAAATATTAGTATAACTACAATATAATGCAACACATATAAAAACAAAATAGAGCACATATTTTTAATAATGCAGTTAAAGACATGATCCAAATGAGTCAATAATTGAACAAATATTGAAACGTAGAAATGATTGTATTTTATAAAGTTATTTATATAATTTCCAGAATCCATGTGCTGTATTGGACTCTAATTTGACCTAAGAATGCTCACTGATACCAAAAGATTTGATACATAGTCTTTCAGTACCATCATTACTTCCTCTCTATTTTAATCTTTGCAATAAACAGTATGGAACTAGAGGTAATTATGTTTCTAATTAGGGGACAAACCTTCTGAAACTCTGCTAAATAAATCATTATAAAAGAAACATCTCACTTGAGCAGGTGAGATGCCAGAGAAAGACAAATAGTCTGATGAAGGAAATGATAAAGGGTCTCACAGAGATATACATCAAACAAGTCAAAGATTCTTGGTTCAGTGAAGGATCCTGGCAAAATCATTTAACACATGGTTTTAAAGTATTATATAAAAGATATTTTACTCTGCTTTATACAGAAACTTGGTCTAGTAATGCATTATATATTATTTGATTGATTTCTTTTAAAATTAGCAGCATATTAGGCTGAAAATGGAGAGCCAATAGAAGTGTTAACATAATTTATATAGGCTGGAAATGCTAAGCAATTTTATTCATTGTGGTAATAAATCTATCCCTTTGAAACTATCAGTTAAGTTGATGGTTAAAATTCATTAAAATAGATATATAGTATGCGATTCAAAAGAAGCACATACTTCATCTATCACTACTAAATAAATGATTTTAAGAAAAATGATATGGAAAAGATGGCACTTTGGCTTTTAATTTGTATCAAATTACAGAAAGAATATACAAAATATAGTACAGAAAACATAGAGGAAAGCATTAAGCGTACATACATTGTAGAGACTACATACAAAATTCCTATAAAGGTGCCTAGAGTTCTCAAATAATATGTTTCTTTAACTTCACTATTTTGAACCAAATGTTTATGGAATCCTAATTTATATAAGCACACTTGAAGCAAACATTCAAAAGAGGCAAAACATTCAATTAATTTCATTTCATTTGCAACACTACGTATTGATTAGTGTGAAATTATTCCCTTAATAGTTTTAAATGTTTATAAATGTGGAGAATAACTCAGGTGATAGAACCAGTTGTGTAAAATAAGCATTGCAGTGTTTACACATAGTACATGTACTTTAGTTGAAATGTGATTATTGTAACTATTTAATAAATAAAATTGAGATTCAGAGCTGGTATCCATGAGTCCACAGTCATCATGCTTCTGAATTGATATAGATTTAACTTGTGTCTATCATTTCAAAACCTGTTCCCATTCCAAGAGTGGCATCATCTAACGTGAGATCATTTTTAAACTGATCCATGAGTGAAAAAAAACAATTTACGAAAAACACCAGAAAAAATTTTTTTTGCCTCAATAATTTTAATAAATTCTAAGAAAAGTAGTATATTTAATTAACTTTCAATAACCAGAATCATGATGTTACATCACTACAAAACTTTCATTTGCCTAAGTAGTACTGATTGATTCTCATACTTTTTTTTCTTTGCTTTTGTGAATAGTTTCATATATTTAAATGGAAATGTACATTTTAAAATCTAATAATAGGAAACAAAACTAATTCACAAAATGAAATATTGCTTCTAATTACATCAATATAAAATATGTTACATTACAAACTAATTTGGAATATTTCATTATGAATCATAAAATTCATGTGATGATCTTATAAAACATTTCAGTTTAGTTACATGTGGTGGAAGCTCCTAGTTCTCTTTGATAAACATAACTCAAAAGTTTAATGGCTGTTTTTCTCCCAAAAGAAAAAAAAAATCATCATTTGCAATGTAGGATGGTGTGAAAATAATTTAGTCAAATTTCAGCATCCTCTGGTTTAACCAAATTAGAAAGCTTATTATCGTATGGTATTAATTCAAAACTATAGTCAATCCTTTATCCTTTTTGTTATTTTTTCCTATAAGAAATACAAATATTCAACTCTTCCTCTCAGTTTATTTTTTCATGTTAAGAATCCATCATGTATTTCAGGAACATATGCTGATGAAACATACTATGCCTGATAAAGAGGAGTTTTGTGCAGAGAGGAATGATTACCCGTCTCCCACACCCTCAAATGTGAAATGAGCTTGTTTCTTGCAAATAGGCAAAAACTTCATTAAACTAGCAAAAATGTGGTTTTAATGCCTATGCCTCAAAACTTCATGTGATGTGTTTTTTAAAAACTGAATTTTCAGCAACATCCCATTTAGTCTAATACACAGATCTTTCCAAAGAACAGATAGCAATCATATCTTAGAACAGTGTCAATTATGCAATAATTTCTTTTGAGTTCCGAGTAAACTTTTCTTAATTATCCTGAATCTACTTCATTTCTCTTTCATTAGAGAATTTATTTTACATTCATAAATGCATCTTAGGGATTTTTTTTGCTTGCTTTCAACACTTTATTTCTTCAATAAAGTGATATAAAATGTATTCTTGATTGACAAAGTACTATTGATAAATATCCAAATTCTATCCAAAAAAAAAGGAAACAAAGCATTATGGAATGATGATTTGTAGGAGAAAATATCATGTTTTCCCCACATGAGGAAAATGCAGTTTTATTTACAGCCAATTTATAATATGTTGTCATAATCCTCTTTACATAGATTTTCCAAATAGGATTTAACATTGCTGAGTGAAATTAATTTACTGACTTCTGTGATGAAAGATTGATTCTTTTGATAGACAACCAGATATATTTATTTAGCTTTCAATGTGGTTTAAAAGATATTTCTTCAACTGATGTAGTTAAGATAAGAGTCACAGTATAAAAAGAACAAAAATGTCTAATTTAGTGACTTGAATTCTTCTAATGTTTCGTATAAGAATTTTCATCAATATTTTACAAATAAGGTAAACATATAATTAATCAGATATATGATGGCTCATTGGAGAATAAAAGACATCTTCTTAATAAATTAGATTTAAAGCAAGTATAAAAATGTTTCCTGAGAAAACAGGTCTTACAGTAAATTTACCTATAAACAATGTACCAACAGGTGCCATTTTAAGTGCAGACATAAGCAGTTAATAAACACACAATAAAATCAATGATAGATTAATTTTCAAAAGGTAGACATAATGATTTCTTTATATTTATTTATTAGAAATTTTATATATTATATCTGTAATTCAAATTCCATCAATTCTTACATTTTAGAGAATGCTTGGTGTAGTAGTTAATTTAGGTCAACTTATATTCTGTGAAAGAATGATTGCCTGGTATCAATAATCACTTACCCTTTATTGAAATGTTTATATATCAAACAGTATACATACATATTAACTTCTCTTCTCCAGACAAAACTGCTGACTCAGTGACAGAAATGGGAAATTGGATACCTTACATCCAAGGTCCAGGGTCAACTATTAGGTAATTTGTAGAGAAGTTCACTTCCATTTGATCGTTACTGGTGATGTCAAGGAACCTGATACTTTGAAATAAGATAAAACAATGTGCGAATACTTAAAATCTAAAGAGTTATGCAATCCTGTGATTCCAATATCCAAGTTAAATTTATGTTTATAAAGTTCTAATAGCGTAATGTTCAGCAGGACAACTTTGAAAAGGTTTTTAAATTAAAATCCAATTATGGCTACCTGGGTAAGTGTGTTTATGGAATTTTAATGTCTGCTACAGTCTAAGGAAAGTAAAATTTCATTTTGAAACTATCGGAATAATAATTATTTTATGCAATACATGAGTGGGACATTGGTAGTAAGTTAAGGGAAAGGTTGATTCTATTAAAAAGTTAGTTGAATAGAGCTCCCTTTATTCCTGGCACACCATAACAAATTAAGGGAAGTGATGCAGAATTCTAGAAAGGTCAATAGCGACATAAGGAGAATTAGATTTTCATCTCTTTCAAGTAGTTATCTGTTTAACTATCGCTAGATCATCTGTTTCCTCTTCTTCCTCTTTTGTGGAAGGCAGGCAGGGAGCAGGCATGAGAAAAGAGACAGAAGATGTATTTTATTTATTTAGTTGTTTACATTAGTTGTTCCCCCACCCCTGCCCCTAGGCTGTGAACGCAGGTTCTTGGACTATGTGTGTGCTGTTCCCCAGGTACAGGCTTAACAACTAAGCCACCAAGGTGCACCTTTATTTCTTGACTCAATCTACATTATTGGTGGATTTCTAATATAGACATTTACTCAGCCTATTTTAGGTTGAAACAAATATATGAAACTAAGTGCATTTTATTAAATTTTTCTGAATACTTTATCTATATCATATTTTAGTAATGTTACACACTTTAGTGCACATTTACTCTGTCGTATTATGAGAATACTGATGTGTGTAGTATATATGCATATATTTATGTATAAACATGATCTACATTTATCCATAATATGAAGAAGAATGATGAGAATCACTTGAAAATAAGTTCTCGTCATGTATATAATTTTTGAAAATGACATTCTCTAAATGAAAAGACAAAAATAGACTTAATCCTCCCTTAAGTATGTTCTGTCTGGTAGGCAAAGTCACTCTTTACCTTGCATTGTTGGTGAATTGCGTTTATTAATGTACCTGATCGTTTTTCATGTCTTCGTTCAAACAAGCTATCCTTTTTCTGTTTTCACATCTGGGTGATTCTGCACAGTGCTATTGTGGCTGGCAATTTATGGCCGTGTCCTGTTGCTAGAGGTCATCATTCAACAGATATTTTAAGTGCTTATATTTTCTCTCTTTGTAGTTACCCTTATTTCACTGGAATGCAAGGGGATTTTATTTTTATTTACTCTCCATAAATCTTCTTCCTAGCAGGCCAGTGAACTAATAACCATCTTTTATTGCCTGCAAACTGGCTGACTTCCAGTAGCTCATTGTTAGCGATTCTGTTTAGTCTTCTCATGTTATTTGTTTAGTAGTATAATTTTTAAGAACCTGCTGCGTTCTGTTTATGTTTCTCTTAATCGAACTATCATAAGGGTACAAGAAGATATGTTTGAATGGTCAGAAACAAAAACATGGGAACAAGTCAACTGAAAATAAAAGTAGGTTGTTTGACAAATTTGTACCTCAAAGGGAAAAAGATATTCTTGGTCATAGCTAAAGAAATAGAAGACATAGACCAATATTCTGTTATTTGGGAAAGTGCTTTTTCAATCCCTTTGCATAGAGAAACATCCTCTTCATGAAAAATGATATTTTTCTCTTATTTATGCTTCTGACCTTTTTCTCTGTTTACACATGCTGAATATTAAGAATTTGTCATTTTTACATGCTACAATCCATCTATATTCAAAGGAAACAGTTGAGTCAAGTGTTATGAAATATTTTATTTGGGAAAATCTTATGAAACAGAGAAAAAGTGTTTCTTTGGCAGAATCTATTCCAACTTTTCTACTTTAAAATGCCTTTACTAGCTGATAGAAATAGATAGCTATTGACATATTCAAGCTAGTATATTTTCCAAAACCTCAGAACTTATATCTTATGGTTATTTATTAATTGTTTTATTTTATATGCTTATCTATACTTTTTCTAAGTGTCTTTAAAAAGTACACTAAAAATGCTGCTATTTGACACAATTGACAGATTCATCTTTGGCATCTAAAAACTGGGTGGTTAGAATTCGATGTTCTGTCACATGCTGCAGCATTACTCCCACATTACTAGGATGAACAAGTGTAAAGTTAAATCCTACATAAGCTCCTGAAATATAAAAAGATTTAGAAACAACAGACTCAAATGATAATTATCAGAACACAAAGCACTTCATTAATTATATAGAAATAACATTAAAATGATGAAGTCTAGGAAATGATGATGGATCCAGGAGGGAAAAGTCTGCCTTTATTTCTTTAGTTGAAGTACCTATCATGGAATAAAAATGCTATAACCTTGGAAATGTTTTTTTTATTTCTTATTATAATCATTTGATGTAATGACCCTGCTGCTACCTGAATTTAGATGACTAAATCCTTGTGGGTTGAAATATATCATTAAGAGGTAATTATTTAATTTTTTACCCCCGCTTACTATTCCTGTGGCAATGTTGATGAATTGGCCTAAAAATGTACAGCTTGTTAGTTAGTGGTTGATAATATTGTTGATTATATAAATACTACTGAATTAGCAACAGTCAAATTAGCTCAAGTTCTTGTACTTTTCTGTTCTTTATAGTGCTATAGGATAGCAACCTTTCTAATATTTTAAGTTTAATTCTCAGTGAGATCTTCCTTTTAGGTGACAGTAAGTTAAGAAGTTAATTATTTTCCTTTTTATGTCTGGTCTGCCAGATTTCTGTTGCTTAACAAATAAATGTATCTTCCATTTAGTCCCAAGAAAGCTAGTTACTGACTTCCCAGCTCCCCACTATCTCCTCTGAGGCCCCCCATTATTTATTCAAGATAGAAGCTCCTGAATTCATCTTACTGAGTTCCAAATAATGGAAACCTACTAAGGTTCATTTAAGCGGAAAGGGGATTTGATAAAACTTTATTGAATAAATGACAAAATTAACAAAGAATTGGACTCAGAACACCTTAAAGAAGGGAAGATGTTCACCAATCAGGCCACATAAACTGTCTCACATTAAAAATTACCTATGAAATTGTGCTTGCAACCTCATGCAGAGAGAAGCTGGCACTAACTTTTCTGAACCCCAGAGATCAGATCTTACCTCCACATGACATGGGATTTCACTGTCAAAGCTATTCTAAGATCTTTTGATTTACTACACTCAAAATTTCTTAAGGAAAGCCTTTCTACCATCCTAAATTGTTGCTAGATTCCTTGGAGTTTCAAAGTTGAAAGTGGTTGTCTCTGGGAAGCAATCTTTATCAAATGAGCATTCACAAGTGACTCCTTAGAATGATCAACTTCCAGAATAGGATAATGCTCTCTGATGCTCACGAAATTTCCTAAGGTGGAAAAATCATGAAATTTATAATGTTGGTCACCTAGCGGGACATCAGAAGATGTTAATTATCTTCTGTATTCTATCTACTAGTTGTTCCATGCCAGCATATTCTTGTTTTACAAATCAGAAATTCCCTCAATGGACACAGGAAGATTCCCTTGTCATAGAATCATTCACTTATAAGAAATAAAATCCATCCATTCCCTGTATTAACATGATTTATTTCCTGTTGACCCAGAACATATGTAGAATTTATTTTCTCTTACTAAAATAGCACCTCCATTTTGATGTAAAAAATACTTCCACACAAGCCTTCTAGAACCTACAGACTAACACAGAGCAACCTGACCTGATAGATTTGCCCTTCTCCTCTTTATTGGTTAAAACATCCGGCAGGAAATTCCACAATCACCCATTCTGTGCATATCTAGGTGGCTAGATATAAATAGCAATCTGTGCATTTTGTCCAAAAAAAGCAGTAACTCATACATAATAGCAGATCGATATGTTTTTGTTGAACGATAGAATGAAGATAGGTACATTAACAGAGATGGCATCACACTTAAGATCTCAGCAAATTTGAGATGATTTTACTCAAGAGTTTGCTACAACTTTAAAGAGTCCACTTTCTTCCCCAGAAATTAGGAATTATTTTTAGCATGTTAGGCTAAAGAATCTAGGACTCCAAATTATGACAAACATATAGTTTTTGAAGCAGAGGAGGAAGTTAGGAATCTAGCAACAAGAGGTACGTTACAATAGAGCTACAAAAAGATGCTTATTTTAGATATGTTACATGAGGCAGAGAAAGCTATCTGATTGTATTTTTTTGAGAAATAAAACAATCCTTTATGATTAGATTTTAAGATGCATATTGGACTTACCTATATTCATTAGTATTGTTTAGTAAAGCACACTATTCTTTTTTCTAAAAGAAGATGACATAGAACTGATGACTAAACTTTGATGTTTCTATACATTCATTAGTTCCTAAGAGAATCATGCTGTCAGAATACTAGAACAACACACAGAAAACTTTCAATAAACATTACAAACAATAAATCAGATCCATCCTAACATTAAATAACCTATATTTTACTTTGGTCTAAATAAAGGAGAGATAACAAGTAAGCCTTTATCACAGGAGGTGATATAAACTAGAAATTCTAGATACTAAAAGATTAAAATCCAATTGTCAATTTAATGATAATATTTGCTTCATAATTCTTGATGCTTCTTTTCAGAATTATAATGTGTGATGTTATTAGATTTCTTAATAATATTGTTCCTTAATAAAATACCTACTTTAAATAAATAATGCTATTTGAAGGAAGGTGACAAAATCAACTTGACCCTCTCTATTACTTCTTTTGGATAATATGCATCCTGCATCTTCCTTACAAGACAATGCAAGTTCAAAAACTGAGAATATATTGCAAAATTCATAATGGAAAGATAAAAGTGTGCAATGAAGTGAGATATTAACTTCACATGATTAAATTTTAATGAATGTTTGTCACAAACTGCCAGATACAAAATTTGTAATATCAAGGACTCTTAACTCACACTGCATTGATCACATTGAGCAGAGTTTAATTCATTTAACTCTTTTATCTACTTCTTCTAGATTATAATTTGCTTTTATTCTCAACCACCATTTGTTTCTAAATTCCAGTACATGAATGTCTTCATTGAAAATTTTACTTGGATAGATGCTGAAATTATAAATATCTCTAATACAAATTTTAAAAAATCAAATTATATTTGACAGTTTCCTTACAAATTTGGTAAAAGATAAATGTGAAAGACATTGTATACAAATATGGCATATATAACAAAAACCTTTCAACACTGTTTAATTCAGTGGCATTGTAACTCTAAACATTTTTCCATGAACTCCAGTTTTGATCTTAAGAATAAAAGTTCTGTCTACCTATTGGATTCCATACTCTCCCTTCCCAGGGATTTTATACTGTTTCTCTCTCTCTGCCTCTCCTCTTTCCTCAATTCTTCCTAATGTCTTACCCTGTCTTTCAGTGAATTATGCCCTGTAAATTGGATCCATTCCATCATTTTTAACATTTCAAGCTTTAACCAAAAAAATTAAAAACTGAATCTCGACCCTAGTGTTTTAATTACTTATTTCTCTCTCTTCATAGATAAACTTTTTTTAAAGCTAGTCTTTATTTTCTCAATTCTTTTCTCCTCACATTATCCACTTCTACCTCACTCTAATGTCCCTGCTAACTCAGTTCTCATAATGGTAACAGCAGATACATGTTTGGTGCTCATTTTATCAGACTACCTAGTCACACTTTAAATCATTTGCTTCAATACTTGTACACCCTTGTTCATTGTACCAATATTTCAATACCAAAGATATGAAAACAACCTGAAGACCATTGATAGATGAGTGCTGAAGAAGTTATGATTATGTAGAGAAATAGTTGATAATGGCTCCCTAGATATCTAGATGATAGATAGATATATGCTGAAATATTATTCAGCAACAAAAAAGGAAGAAAATTCTGCCATTTGTCACACTATGACCCTTCAAAACATTATGCTAAGTGAAATAAGTGGGATAAGGACAAATACTGTACGATATCATTTATATGTAGTATCTAAGCAAACTCAGAAAAGGTCAGAGTTGTAATTACTGGAGATGAGGGAGGGGGATAGAATGATGTTTGTCAAAAGGTACAAACTTCCAGCTATAAGATAAATACATACGAGGAAAATTTTTTGTGTTTCTAAGAAATATCAATTACAGTGCAAATCATGACATTTCCATGTAACTCGATTTAAAACATAAACAGAAGTTTTGATTATAATGAATTTTGACAGCTTCAGTATAAGCTGGAAAATAATCCAATTGTTCCTCCAAAGAACATACTTTTTATGAGTTAAAATACACTTGAGATGTTAGTAAATATTTTCACAAATCATTGAGGACTATTGAAAGAAAGGTGTAAATTTTGCTGTGAATCAGAAATTTGAGCTTTTTGGCTTATTGTTGTTTGAATTTTAATTTCTCTTTAGATATTTAGCTTATTGATAGTTCTGCTTTGTACAAGTTTGAATTGTCCTTTGCCATAATTGAGGGCAGAAATTGATACTGCCTTCAAGAAAAATAGGAAAGGTTTATATATTTCAAATGCAAAGTGTTTATAGTTGGCATAGCAAAATATAAATATAGAACAATATATTTAAATGACAAACTTTTTGCAATATTTTAAATGGAAGAATCTCAATAAAAATGTTGTGTTTAACTTAAAAATTCTATTACATTTCATGTACTGTGAATAATTTAATCCTCAGAGCACTCTTTTAACAGTTGTAAAATTCAAGCTAGAGAAAGTAAATTTTAGGTGTATTGTGCAATTTTTCATGAATCTATGGAGAATAGCATAGCAGCTATTTGAAAATAGCTTTATTCAACCTATCATCTCTGTATTTGAACACAAATCTGTTTCTCACCTTATGATAATTAATGTGTAACTGCAATTGGCTCATTAACCAGCTTACTGTCCTGGAGGGTTTAAATGGAAATAATTACTAAATTGAAATAATAATTTTGATTGTGATGATAGTTTATATTAATTTTTCCAGAATACTACAGGTAAATAGTTGCATAGGAAATAAATTCTGTTTATTAGCACCGATTGTTCTAACTACTCAGAGAAAGAGAAACATGGTTATATCATGGAAAGTGTAAAGTGATTTATAGAGAGCACACTTAGGGTCCTTTGATTATTTAAACACAAAGGCAAGTAAAAGCTTCTGTAAGACTTAAATTCTAAACACCAATCCTTGAGGTCATAGTCTGTGATAACAGCAAAATAAGTTCACGGAGGGTTGGACTAACAACAGATGGACTTAGAAAAAAGGCATTAATGTGCAAAGGATGTCTTCAGAGAGGGTGAAATGAAGAGAAGTCTGGGGAAAAAACACATTTATAATACACTGTGCGAAATCACTAAAGCAATAGCTTTGGATACCTTACATCTGCAGAAAATCTTGTGGGTCTGAATTCAATCCAAATCTGTCAAAAATATTGATGAAAAGAATGTGTCTCTATATTTAAGTAAATATGAATTTAAGAACCTGCTTCTAAATTCAATTCTTTCCATAAGAAAGGTAAAATTTTCCACCAGCTGGACTGTTTAGGCATGAAGATTTAATTAAGACTTTGATCATGTCAATGAAATTACTTTTTCAAACACAATGAAGTAGCTATTGACAAATAGCAAGTGTATTGAAGATTATAATCATGTTTCTGCAAATTGCTGTTATAGATATTTTCAATAAATAGTTAGTTTCAATAAACCTAGTTTCTTTCAACACAGATTCCATCACAGACATTATCAATATACATGGTCTGCTCCCAAACAGGATTTGAACATATGTTAAATTTCTCATTCACTTCCTCCGTTACTTCACTTCAGTTGCTCATCTTGCCTAAAGTAGTAATATTTCTAAATTCTGTTTATAAGATAGTATTTGAAATATAATTCCTTTTGTCTTTTCCAAATGATCCATGTCAAAACCCCCGAGCACAGTTAAATATGAACAAATACTGAGGAGTGGCACTTGACAAATTTGAATGATTGGTTATTGAAGTTTCTCTTACTGATGTAGTCTTATTTGATTGTGAAGATATACTTTAAGTCTCAACTTAAAAATAATAGTCACAGTTGTTTTTCTCTGATCTGGAATATTAAGCATTGGCATGTTGTAAATTGTTTTAAACAATTCTAGAATGCAGGCAACCCTTGCCATATTGTCTCAAAATATATTTTATGATGACAGCATAGTTCATAAAAATTATCGAACCATCTTAGTATCTAGTAAGTTCATATAGATATTTAAAGTGTAGTATCATGCAGAAATAAAGAAAAATGTTTCAGTATGTCAAATCTTAATTTTGAGGGGTCTGGTATCACTTAATCATAAATAAAGAAGAAAAGTGTCATTCGTAAACGCACAGATGGACCTTGAGGGCGTGATACTGAGAGATGGGTCGAATAGAGAAAGACAAATCTGTATTAGCTAAATTTCATATGGAGTCTTAAAAAATATAACTTACAGAAAGGACAGATTAGTAGCTGACAACTGTGGAAGTGGGGCACCAAAAATAGGTGAAGGTGGTAACAAAGTACAAGCTTAGAATTAGAGGTTCTAGTAATGCAACATACAAGCATGGCAGCCATCATTGGTACCCCTTTTGTATATTTGAGAGGTGTTCAGAGAGCAGATGTTAAAATTTATCTTCACTAGACAACTGAGATGATGAGTGTTAAATAAAGTAAATGTGGCAATAATTTCCAACATATACCTATGTCAAATGATTACATTGTACTTTAACATGTAATGGGAAGGTCAATTATATTCCAATAAAATTGGAAGAAGTGTTTTGGTCTGGAAACATTTCCAAGAACTGCTATAACAGAGTAACTGTTTTAATTTCACCCTAAAGTAGACTGTTCTTGGATATGCCACTTCCAAAGGTATTAGGCAATACATTTGAGAAAACTCATTTCAATTTTTTTCATCTACAAATACTCGAATGATGATATTAGGTTAAGAGATGTAGCTGGGAGAAGTTCAAACTGAGTTGAAAAGGTAACATGCCTAATCCTTTTTTCTATTAAATATGTATAATACATTTAAGCAGCAAAATTCACATAGCATGACCCTGTAATCAAACACTCATGTTTTTTTTTTTTTTTCTGTGAAAGAATGGCTAGTTCTCTAGCCTGGATGAGACTAAGGAGACATAGCTGTTTGCTTCTAGGCAACATGGAGGAAGTTCAGGTGAGAAGACAATTGAACACAGCGGTAAACAAAAAATTGGAAAAAGCAATCTGAAAGGATAATTTTTTTTTATTAACCAATGTTCATTCTAAATATATTTGAAAAGTATGTAAAAGATCCTCAACATGCTAAAAATATTTAAACAAGTTAAGAAGAGAAAAAATACAAGAAGCAAATTGCATGAATAGATTTTCAAAGAAAAAAGAAGCAAATGTCAAACACATCTCCTGTTTCTAAAGTAGATTACCACAGTTAAAGAAAAGAACATTTAATTTAATGTAAGTTAATGGAAATAACTTTAGGTGTAGACTGATCACCCCTAGTATCAATATGCAAAGAATTGTAAGTATAGTTTATGAAAGTTTAGGTTTTATACCCAGTCCAGTGTTTTGTAAGCTATTTTATCCCTGGGAAAAAGGAAAAAAAAGTTATTTATTTTATATATTCTTAACCTTTAAGTATTTGTTCATCTTAGTAATTCTTAAAAGTACTAAGCCAAAGTAATTCCTGATTAAGTTGCAATAAAGTGTTTTTCTAATATTTTACTATTTCTTACATTGTAAAGCTAACAATTTTAGATGGTCAATTTTAGAATTAGAGAAAATAGGAAAACAAATAATTTAGTAATTCTCTCTAAATTACTATGGCATTATATGTGATTTTTGTGACTCCTTAGGATTTCACAGGCCATTATGAATATTAGTCAATAAGGTTTTTTATTCAATGCTACTTAAGTTACAATGAAATAATCAATGCCCAAGGCAAATTCGTTAGGACAAAAGGTGTGTCTGTTTCTTTTCAAAGCAATGGTATGTTTTAGTCAGTGATTCTGTGCCAGTTTGCCAACAAACAAAATAATATATACTGCAGCACTTTACTCATTACTTTTGGGTTTTATATGATGATTTAATCAAGATTTTCCTGATACCTATATAGTATAGAATGTTCTCAAAATGAGTTGTAAAGTGTTAACTTAGAAATGTCAAATTAGAACGTTATCTGTCCAAGTACAGAGCTTGGTTCTTATCCATAACTTATATAGAATTTCATTATGTCCAGTCCTATCCAATGCTCATACGATGCTTGAGCAGCAAAATTTTCACAGACTCGATTGCGTATACCGTGGACATATGATCCAATAATATATGGGCACTCTTTCCTCACAAAAATTTTAAGAACTTATCTTGACAATATATAGTCTGCGTAAAAGATAGTGATTCAATTTCCTTCAATATAATTTTTAAAAAGAAATGAAATCTAAGATATTACTAAATAGTCTAACACTTTTCCAGCATAACTGATTGACAACTTCCCAGATACTGTAAGTCTCCATATTACACACACACACAAACACACACACCTTCTTGTTAAAAGTGTTTGATTAGCTGCTGCTCTGCTTTGTATATTCACTTCTGTCTTTGACTAATATGTACCTAGGTAGGAATAAAGTGAGTAGACAGGAAGGCAGGAAGAGAGAGGAGGAATTTTTTAATTTAATTTCGCTGTTCACCCTGGTGGTTCCCCAACCCTGGTCCCGGGACACAAACTCAGGTCCTTCGGATGCGTGTGGATTGCACTCAGGTGGAGGTGGTGGACCTAACTTTTCCTCCGCGAGCACATCCAATATTAAAGATTTCAGAAAAGAAAATATTTAGTCATGTTGATCTTATTATCTAAACTTTATGCTGCAAATCTGTTTTGGAGACTGGGATATGTGATTGCACCCTAGGATACAATAACCTTTTAAACTTTAAGAATAGATAAGTCAATATAATGTCACTCCCATAGGCACTAACATGAAATGGCAGCTATATTTTTCACATTTTAATGAAGAGACCCTTCGTCCCCATGTACGTTTTTCTTTGAATACCTCTTTCTCTCTATGACTGACCTTGACGTAACGGTCAAATTCCACTCACTCTGGCCACCCACACTCTATGCCTGGCATAGAGGTCATCTCTCAGGAGTGTCCAGTGTCTAGCAGATGATGTTCTACTAAGGGACATAGTAGAATAGAAAGTGGAAGCAGTGCTGAGCGGTGAGAAGGGAGTGCACCCCCCTGCAGTGAGAGTAACTGGACGCCAAAGTGCTTTCCAAGGTCACGGGAAGGTCGTTGCATCAGTCACACAGACTGATTTCTCTGGAATGCTGCAGAAGTATTTTCTATTTGAGTGAGAATTTACGTTCTCATTTGTGTCCTTTTATTTGTGAAGGGAGCGAACTGATTTATGGCACCTCTACAAGATATCCGGAGGCAGAAGATCTCTCCTGCTTCTAGCAGCCCCACCCTTAAATATTCAAGTGTTCCATTTACAGTCTTTCCTTGCTTTGCATTTCTTGTTATCCCATTATAACCCAGTCCTAGAAAATAAATCAAGGAGTTTAGCTCGAGGTTGCTGCTCTTCAAACAGATAGCAGTGTCCCACCCGGCCCCCACTTTTCCAGATGTATGTTGTCTGTCTGTCTTTCTTTGGGCTCCTGTCGTCCCCTCTTGGGACCCTTTCGATCAGCCGCACAGGCCCGGGCACATATGTTTGCACATTTTAAAATTAGTTTTTCTAATATTACTTTAAATATGTACTTCTTTCATCTACTTTGAACCCAAAAGGATTTCAATTAGCTTAAAACAGACAAATGACAAAAATTTATGTGACAAGTTCTGACTTTGAAAAAAACTTTTTTTTTTTTTTTTTACATTTTGTGACTAATAGCACCAGGCTGATGGAAGGCGCCAGGTCTAGAAGGATGAGCTTCCCAGGAAGAGACCAACAGACAAATAGGAGTGCCCCAGACAGACAGGCAGACAGAGGGACAGAGAAACAATCCCAGATGGTGAAGACGTGCAGGTCAAGTTGCTGTGCCTTGAACCCAGGAGGCTAGGGATGTGTAGGGCTCACAAGGGCCTCGGTTATTACAATGCCCCTGTGCTCCCCAATGCCCCACAGAGGCAGGCTGGGCTTTTCTCATGGGCTGTTTGCAGACCAGGGGATGCTTGCCCTGTGGGTTCCAGAGAGAGGGTCCAGGTTCTTGAAGGGGTGGTTGGGGTCAGAAAGATTCTTTTGGGGACCCACGTCCCCTCCAGATCCTCTCATGGGTTCTCTACCAACTGCTGCAAATGAAATTATTCCATCCTCAAAGCGCTTCTGATTTTTTGTCATTTCTGTTACTCATTCCCGACAAATGATTGTATGTGCTCAACATTGTCTGTGGACCCTGAAACTAAGCGTTCTCCCCCGTAATCGAGATGCTGTGCATCCTGAACAATCATCATGAATACATTGTACCAACCCAAAAGATGTTCTAAACTCCCCTCTACTGTAAGCACCCTTACAAATAATGCTTGACCATCAAAAGATAATTTATGGTAATAGACTAGTGACTTCAATCATGTTATTTCAACAATGAATCATTTGGATGATCAACTGCATGAAAATAAATTTTGCATTCAATGGAATTCACATGAACTTAAAGAAAAAAGGTGACTGTCCTTATTTTCATTCTATCTTCTCTTCTGCAAAGTGTAGTTGCAAATTAACACTGGTTTTAATAGTTTTAGAGAAAATGAACTTGCTTGTTATGTTCACAGCTGTAAGAACAAAAAGTCACTTTGGTAAACAAAAAGATACAGATTTCTTGAACTGTGTATTTATGAGATATCTGTGTAATTTATAAATCCAATTTTGCTATATCTATATTCAACAGGTTCATCATCTTATTTTGTATATAAGCTCTAATTGAGTCTCTTCTGATTTTTATGTCCTGTCTATGTTTTGGAACTCTGAGTATCTGATCATAGCTGAGTGCTTAAAGATCCATTTTTACAATTTACTGCAGGGCTGAGAAAAAGGAAAGACTATTACTGGGAAATTATACAAGGATTGGGTCAATTCTTAACACAGAAATGCCAGATCTGAAATATAATAAAGTAGTACTCTCCATTAATATGACCTTTAGGAAGCAATCTTGTGTTTAACATCAATAATGGATTTTCCTTTTTTGAAAAATCTGTTTTATTGTGGGACTCTAAATTTAAGTCAATTAGTATTATAAGGGCTCTTTAAGATTGCAAGGCGTATTTATTTGGTATAGTTCTTTTTAAGATGCCTACTAGCTAAGCTAGATATTCTCTTAGTGGAGGTTTAGAAACCTTATTTAAGTTAGGCTGAAGGAACCTAGTAGAAAAATGGAAGTACAGTGTTAGCAATTATTTTATATAAGTAAAGTATGACATGGTGGCAAAGGAATAGTCTAACATTCAAGCAACTAATAATTTATATGCAAGTAATAATGCATAGGAAGCTGTCCCACTTTAAAAAAATGATTCATTTGGTTACATATAAAGCAATTTATTTTAGACTTTTCCATTTTAGGAATGAGAAAATCTACACTGACTTGCAGTATAAATAATGCTCACTGCTAGGGAGGATGGAATTGTACATGAATAATAAGTTCCCTCAACCAGATAGGTTGAAGTCAGAGTCCCCAGTACCTGAGAATGCAGCTTTATTTGGAAACACAATCTTTGCAGATTTAATCAAGGCAAGAGGTGGTCATGAGGGTGAACCTTAGTGGGTTTGGTGCTCTCAGGGCATCCACATGAGAAACAGAAACTACAGGGTGACCCCTGTGATTATAGAAGCAAAGCCAGTGCCTGTCAGCTGTGGCCGGTGGGCTGGGTCAGAGAGGACAGTCTCCCTCAGAGATTGCAGACGGAAGTCACACTACTGACATCCTGATTTCAGACACCTCGACTCCAGAACTATGGGGCAATCCATTTCTTTTTGTGATGCTTTGTGATGGCAGAGCTAAGAAACTGACACTTCACTTTTAAGTACAGGGATTCAGGTCTTGGTCATTTTGTCCTAAGTGCCAGATTGCTTGTTCCTTACTTCATCGGCACTTGACAGGAAAATTCTTGAGATGCTACGTTAAAACTTTCAAACGTGTTGTTTTGACTATGAGATTTCATTAGGTCCTAGATTATAATCAAGAGATTGATCTCAATCAAATCAGACTCTACTCTTCTCTTGTCCCTGCTTTATACTGTCCCCTTAAATTGTTCTTTTCTTACATATTTCTCACCTCAGGTCAATGAAGCTAGGAGAAAACCCATACAGGCCTTTGGGTTTTGAGCTCACTCTAGGTACATCCAAGCCTACCTATCTTCATGCTTCTTTCTGTATTTCTCACACTCGCTTGTTGGAACCAAGGATGAAAGGAGGTCAATAAAATGGTCAATAAAATGGCTGCCTCATCTTCCCTAAATGAATACGATTACAGACCAACTTTCAAAGCTCTTCCATGTCTTTTAGGGTCTTACTCTCAAGCTCAGCTTCTCTTTTTGCCCGGAAGAAGGTAGACAGTCCGATCAAAATTATTTTCCAAATCTTGTATCAGACTACTTCTCTTCCTTTTTAAGTTGTCAATTACTAGAAGTCAAAGATTCTCAATTATTAGATCTACTTACCTCAATACGGTTTTCTCTTGCTAATTTCTCTCCGTTCTGGCATTGATTAATATTATCTTCTCTACTTTTACTTACTTCTCATTCCTGACTCTACAATAGTCAATTAATCCCAATTCACAACACTTGCTTTCCATTTTGAATTGATTTACCAGCATATATTTTCAGTTTATTAAGTGTAAAATAAGTTAAATGCACTCTGTCATCAGTCAAGATTCTGTATAGTTATATTTGCTTCTTGGTCCTCATTTTAATTATTTGATTTATCTTCTCAGTAACAATATTACACTTGTTCATTTTTTTAGATGAATAATTCCTCTAGGTTTTGCTATTTCTTCATTATTCATCCTTTTTTTTAATAATTTTAGCAATAGTTTGGGAAATTCCTCGACTTTTAATGGACATTGAAATTATATATCAATTTGGAGAGTTATGACGTTTATCATATTTAACCTTTCTATCTAAAAGCATATGTGTATGTGTGTGCATCCACAGTTTATTTGTTATTTAAGTTTTCTGTAAAGCTTTCCAATAAAATTTTATAATTTTCTCTATGAAGGGCTTTTACATGTTTTTCTAGATTTAGGTATTTTATATATTTTATAGCACATTTACATCATGTTGACTAATATAGCTTAGTATACTTTCTATATGTTGGTGATGTATAGAAATATTGCTAGTTTTGTAGACTGAGTTCAAATCGAGTAAACATTGTTTTCTGTATAGTTTCTTGTTATTATAGTCAGAGAATCTTTTGAGTTTTCTACTCAGAGAGTGAAGTATTATTTTTCTGCTTTCAGAGGTTTTCCTTCAGTCTGAAACTTCATTTTAATGTAATTTTTTGTATCTTTCTTTGTTAACTCAACTCTTCACAGCAGTGATAAATATAGTGAACAAGAGGACTGCTAAAGTGGCCAGTAGTGTTCATTCTTTAAAATAATAATTTTCGTGTTCCACTAAGTATGAAGGCTCAAAAGGTTTCTGCAGAAAATCATTTATCAAATTAAGCAGGTTCTCTTTCATTCCTAGTTATTTTATTCCTAAAATGTTTTATCACAAAATGTAGAATTTTAAATGTGTTTTCATATATTGTGATGATTTTTCTCCTTCAATGATCACCTGTATCTCAATTAAGTTTTTCTCATGATAAACTAACCCAGTGTCCCAGAAAAAAATTAATTGGTTTCAGATATACTTTTACTTAAGATTCATTCCATTCCATCTGCTAAATTGGTTCACAATATTCACATTTATTTTAAGAAGTGAAGTCATCTGGACTCACGCATGCATTGTTCTGTTCCTGTTGGTTTAGTAGATCAGAAGTGGTAACATGATACCCAGAGTTGGAAAATGTTTCCTTCCTGTGTTCTGTATTTTCAGTGGAATATGACACACAGGATTAGTTATTTTTTTAATACATGGTACAACTTGTTAGAAAAAAATTCTGAGATTGATGTTTTCTTTTTGACTGTGCACTCAGTTTTCTTGGAAATACATCTGTGGTAATTTCAAAAGATATTTCATGATAACAAAAGAAGAGCTTGACATAGTCAGCAATGTCCCAAAGTAAAAACTGACTTCACCCTCCTATTTTTTCTCTAGGCTCACATTTCAATTAATGTTGGTTTGTATACATAGCTAGCTAGCTAATATAGATCCATCTTTCCATCCACACACATATGTATGTTTATGCATAATACATATTTGTATCATATATATACACATATGTATGTATGTATATATATTAATATCAATATCAGAGAAAGCTTTAGTGTTTTTTTATTTTAGGTGGAATATTTTGTCAGTTTACCTAGAACGTCATATTATTTTATTATGTAAACATTTTCTCTTACTCTCTGTTACCCTATTTTTAAACCCTTTTTTAAAATACGTTGTCTAAGGGGAAGAAAGGTTGCTTTTTAATTCCTCCCCAGTGCTTTAAAAACTCATATTTCATATTTTAATTTTTGTTCATTTTACTAATTCATGTGTTACAGTGTATTTTGATTTTCAGTACTAGCCAGAACTGAAATTTTCCCATTTTAGCCGAGATGCATGCAAACAGGAAGCCACTCTGGGTGCGGCACCCAGGTTTCAGCCTGGGCCTATCACATCGCCTCTTTGCTCAGGTCTTTCTCTGGACCAGATGACCGAGCTGCTTGACTCGCCCAGAGTCTGACTGAGTGGAGTGTGAACCATTTGAAATTCAATCAGTAGAAGATGGAAGTGATGGCTGCTGGGCAGAGGAGAGCGGTCTGATCATTTATAAAACATTTCATTCTATAGCCAGGAAAAGCACCAGCCATGTAATGCTGTGATCGCCAGCACTTTCGGCATTAAATTAAAATGAATTTTCCACTGAAAAAAATCAATGATATCCTGCTTCTTTTCTTTTTATTAAGGAAATAATCCCCCCCCCCCTTTTTTGACTTAGAATGTGCAGATTAATTACATGCCTGATGCCTTGGCTTTCCTTCTGTGCATTTAAATAGACTTATTCCACATTTTTTGCAAAATATAAATATGGTAGATAAGAAAACAATATGTACAAGAGCAGCATTGCCTTCATGGTTAAAATGGACCTAATGTACAGCAGAAATTATACTTTGAGAAAAGTAGAGAGCTGGTCTTGCATTTTGTTTTACAAAAATGATTTAAATTAAGTGTCCTAGTGACCTTGAGCTATTTATATTGCTGTTGAACAAAGTCTGTTTGGTTACTTAGAAGACAAATGTATTTGGTGATAGTCACAGATCTCTCGATGTCATATTTGTTCACATACAAAAGGAGGATTTTAGGTAGAGAAGAGGTTCTCTATTGCTTACATTTTAAAACATGCAAATATTTGTGAAGTAGATGACATAGATAATTATAAAAGTCAATTAAAAGCAGGTTCTAGAAATATCTGTGTAGAATGTCTTCTACTGTGGTCCCCAGATACATTTAATTTTGCTAAACTTATGTTTACTCATACTATAATGATGATTTAAGGAGAAAGGTAAACATTCCCAAGGAGACATTCTTGAGGATCTTAAAATCAATGCAAAAGAAACCAAACAAAAATATGTATGCCCAGAAAGAATTTGAAAACAACAGGGTGCTACTCTAGTTTGAAATAATGGAAAAGATGGTTGGAATGTCTGATCTCACCTTTCTGGTTGGAGAGAAGGGAGTTTAGAAATTTAATGACCAAGGTGCATTAGGTTTTGTTGATGGAACAATATATTTAAATTCCATCGAGTACATCTACAAAAGCTGGAAAAATCTCTTTTCAAGACACATAATAAGGAAAGTGTCCCTGCTATACAAAACAGAAACTGTTTCTGTGTCAGGCAGGACCTCAGCAGGAAAACCAGAAAGCATTATCCAATGAGTGCAATTAAAGAAGAGCTCAATGCAACTGTGTGAAGTCACAGAGATCTGAAGTCCAGGCTACTTCCTCTTGCATTTAGAGGGCAGCAGAAAAGCAGACAGGAGCTGCCTGGGGTCTTTCCTGAAAACTAGAAAGGAGCCAGCTTGCATTGATGGGAAGCGAGGGGGGCCGAAGAGGAAATAGCCTCCCTCTCCTTCCTTGCTGGAATCACTCGGTGTTTCCTGCTGGCAGCAGAGCTAGCTGCCCCTGGGCAAAAGAGCCTAAGGCAGGAAATTTAGTGGAAAGGGAGAAGAAGAAAGTGGAGGAACAGAGAAATTCCCAGTGCAGGTTCTGTTCCTCCAGGCTGTCTCAGTGCAAACCAAGTGAGAGATTCGACCAGTGACAGCGTCGCGTGCCTGGTTGTCAGCCTGTGCTTGCCGGTCCTCGGTTAGTCATTCTTGTGTGCTCTGCACGCATCTGTTTTCCCCACTTTGTAACATGGTGAAATTGAGCAGATTAGTCCTACATGCACTCTGAACACCACAGTGATATTTATTTCACAGATGTCTTGTGAAAACTAAATGTAATGGACTATCTGAGTGAATGTCACAAATCTGAATAAATATGCAAATACGTGACAATTTTCATTATTGAGAGAAGAGAAACATTTCCTTAATACTGTCAGATACAAGACTCTGAGACTGATAATTCTCTCGTGAATATGAGTGTTCATCAGAGTCTTATTGCTTGTTTTCAGTCAGTTAGATATTCCCATGCTGAACACTATCATGTTTGTCCTATTGTTGCTCTTTTTTAACATGATTTTCACCATTTTTCTGCAGGTTCCTATCTCTTTTAGAACCTACACGTTTATCTCTTCCAGTTCTAATCTAATCCCCTTTTCTCTTTATTACCAGACTTTTGATCTGTATCTCAGAGTTAGTTTTTCAACACTAGTCAAATAAATTCAATGTGAATAGTTCATCACATGTTTGAAAAGTTTGATGGAAAAGTTCATGGAAAGGTAGATGGCAAGAAAACAGACTCAGATTCCTTAACAAATTAATTGTAAGCCTTCACAACAGGAATCTGGACAGCAGGGGTCTCTAGGACATTGGCATCATCTTCCACCCCAGTGTGGTTGTGGGTACCTGAATGCTCCTTCACAGGGACAAATATATGGGAAAAGATATCTAAACCAAGAAGATGTTTTTGACTATCTGCTAGCTATTGTGCTTCTAACGCAATGCAATGGTTTCATGTAATAAAATTTAAATACTCATGGCTGACTCCATGAGGGCCAGAAGCAATCACCCCCGAAAGAGTCTCAGAATAGGTCTCCCTGGATGTCCCACTGTAGCATAAAGAAGCCAAGGACAGTGGAGGGGACAGGCCCACCAAGAGAGGAGTTCTAACCTGGCAGCCCTTCTCTTAGTCAAGCAAGGCATCCACCACCCCCGCCTGGGACCTCCACACTCCCTCTAATCCTGAAGTGATCTTTTTTGCCTTATACCCTAGAAAAATGTAAAAAGGTATGTATTACTTATCTTTTACCTTCAGGATAAAGACATTCCTACTTGTCCATGAAAACATGCTGATCCCCTTTCTCATACCTCAGCACAGAGAAGTCTTTGACTTCCCCCATCTACCACAGAAATTTACCACTATGTAAATTCTCCATTTGTGTATTTTATTAAATTAAGGCTTTTTCTTACTAATTGTCATGCAATGTGAGTTAATGTGGCTGTGCTTCCAGCCTGTGAAGAACCTCAGAGAAGTGGGGGAACATTTATTTAGACCCCGCAACTCTTGTAAATAACTCTCTTGTCCTATGAGCAGTAAGAACAGACTCAAATCTCCTGGAGGAACCTCCCATAGTCAGTCACCCCGACTACACTAACAGTGTGTTTCACGTTTTCTTCTGAGGTGTCTGCTTCCTTTCCTGGCTGACTAACACCTTACACTGTCCTTGACTACTAATGCAGAGCGGGACCCACAGAGGCTTAATTTGGGCAATTTCTAACCACTGGTCTATATATGGAAACTGATCAGGGTCTCCTGTTACAACTTTGTAAACAATGTCAAAACACAAGAGAAACTCAAATGCCCTTCTAGAATTTTGTTTGAATTAATCATTGGATTTTTTATGTAATTAGTATGAGTGTAACATGCTGAACATCTCTCCATTTTCTCAGTGTGTCCTTATGGAGAAGATCTGCCTTAAGCAAATCTTGGAAGAAAAGAGAGGTAGAGCAAAGAAGTGATGCAAAAAGTGTTCATTTAGGAAGAAAAACAGAGAGAGACGCCCTCAAGCATGAGAATGGGTCTTTCTTCAAGGAGAACCTCCCTTTCCTCAGGCATCTGGGGTGGGACAGAGTTTGATCGGTCTGTCAGTGGTTTCTTTTAAACTGATTGAAGGACTTCAGATAGGCACCATTTTATGATTTAGTACCCTTGTTCTCTCTAACAGTCTGTAGCTCTGAGTGTCAGTACTTCTGCTCTGAGAGTCGTGATGGTTGGTTAGCTGCACTTTCAGCTGATTGAAGGATTTCTGGTTCACACTGATTTACAGTTTTCTTACTTTGTCTCTCCTTTCCTTCCCTTCTTACCTGCGTTCTGCTTAGAGCTAACTTTGCTACCTAACATGTACAGTGCTGAAGTTAATCTGACATCTAACGTTTTCCATTTCTTCTGGCCTGATTTCTTTCAACATGGCAGGGGTGGGGGATGTCAGTAAGTATAAAGTAACACCCCTCAGCAAGCATAGCCTTGTCTGTCCATGGTGTGGAATATCTGTCTATGATATGTTGATATGTTGATCCTCTGCTATTACATGACACCATTTTCTTGAGTAAAGGAATCTTTAAAAGCAAAATATTAGAGCATCTTAATTTTTGTGAATAAAGTTAAATAATGTCAGTTAGATACACTGAAACAGAGTAAAGAATTTGAGTATATTTGGCAAAAGTTGATTGGAACTGGACAGCAGCAGACTGGAAGTGGTCTGGTATATTCCACCAGCATACAGGGTTTGGGAAAGGCTTTTAAAGAGGAAGGAAGATGCAAAGCAAAGAAAAAAATTTTGTTGGTTGGCTGTCACTTAGGTAGATGTCTTATTCTTGCCAGATTCTGTGAAGTCTTGTTGACCGCTGGTGACCAGTTGATCACAGGCTTTGGTTTCACAACCTGGAGAGATTTAATCTTAGGTTCTGTTTTGCTTACAGAGGCACCTATGGTCTTAGAGCTACCACAATTGAAAGACTTCCCTGCTTTATTAAATAATAAAAAAGTAATATTTATACAAGTTATTTTGACACACTTCATCTCATACAGAACACACCATAAACCTGCTGTACTATTATTTCATTTCATAGGCAAAACATTAAGACTTGAGACTGTACTTTCACCATGTATATAGAAAAGAAATGACAGATCCACATTACCTCATGTTCCACCAACTAAAACAGAGACTCCTCAGTGACTTAGAACATCCTCAAATGGAAAGTCCAGTCTATTCTCCTTGAGTTTATTATCTTTTGGCCTTTGGGAACTAAGCTAATAGATTACACAAAATTACAAGAATATTCACATATAATTCCACTTTTGCAATAGGATATGACTTAATTGCATTTTGATATGCTTTCTACATAAACAATATCTTTGTAAACAATATTATATGTGGACTTTAATGCTATACTTCTTCATACATGTGTTGAAATATTTCTGTGTAAGCTATCCCGTGGACAGACAAAATGATCATTTCTGATTTCTCCATAGAGCCTTCTGCTTCACTTTGGCCTCCCTGGGTGCCATCTATAACACTCTAATATGGCAATTCTGACAGAAAAATAAATATCACTATTTTTATTTCCTTACTGGCACCTGAAAGGTCTTTTTATGCCTGGATAGGTAAATGTGTCTGTAGATATTTAGGAAAACAGAACAGAAAAAATGAGTACGTCTATGACAGGGGAAAAGATGCAGCGTTTAAGGAAAAAAAAATGTGATGTACTTAGAAAAAGGAGAGTTTTATGTTTTTCAGGGGTAGATTCAAAGGAGATACTTACAAAAATATATTCAGTGGGGACTTCTGGATTGAAATGATGACAACTGTGCAACTGAAATATTCTCCTCAGTCTCTTCCACAAATGATGCAGATAACATCTATGTCATAGAGAAATTATTTTTTTCTGAGACTTTGAAGCACCCTACTGTTAGCATGTGGGCTCATGAAAAGCCCAGAGTCCAAGTTGTTGTGCTCAGCATGTAAGTTAACCACACCAGACACAGAGAGTTGAAAGCAAGTGGAAGGCTCATTGCAGCAAGAGAGAGTACAGTTCTCAAGGGGATGAGCAGCAGGCTGGGTTCGAGAGAACACCAGCTCTTGTCCTACTTTGGGTGCACATTTTGTAAAGAGGATACACTGACCTCCCTGCCTGTTCCCACCCCAGTGGCATTCTGGAGTATTCCAGGCAGAGATTTCCAGGAAAAGAGTGGAAACTTCTAGGAAGACATCCTCCCTTTAGTGTGCATGCTTCTTATCCATAATGCACTCTGTTATAATGAGCTTATTGTAAGTGCCCATAATCAATGTTATGTTAAGCAGATTATCATAAAGCAAAGGTTACTCGAATGTGGCTACAGCGTTCAGTTATCTGTGCAGTCAATTGGTTTGGACTGCCTTTTTGGTCCCATTTCTTGGTCACGTGAATGTATGTGATGCTCTCCTATTGGTCACAATTTTACCTGATCATTGCAGGGTCAGGTTTGCCAAAGCATCCTCCCCCATTTCCCTCCGCTAGCTCCTCCTCATGTGGCTAACTGACCCAACACTATTATTTCATTACATTTAACTCAGGTTGAAATCAGAGGTTGCATGCCAACAGTGTGAACATATGGCTTCACATGAACAGGTATTCTGAGGTCACAAATTGTGTTTTATTAACGCTGAAACTCTTGTAAAATTTAAATGACTAGAATTCAGTAGAAGATAATAAATATTTGATGAATGAATTAGTAGAAGAGGAGATAACAGGGAGGTAGAAAGTAGAAAGATGAAACTAGCATGAGAAAGATAGAGGGAGATGAACATGGAACATCATCATTAGATCTCTATTGATTCATCATTTTTGTTGTCTGTCCTTAGACAGTTGCTTTTCTGAGACCCCATTTCTCCCTTTGGTCAAATAGGGGCTATTATATCTACCAGTGCTATTTTTGAAATAGAGATTCAGATGAGAATGCAATTAAAAGGTATTTGGAAAATTGAATTGCATTATTCTTATCATAGAATTACTCCAAATAGAGCAAGTCAGCAAAATTTAATCTGTCTATGATTTTTTCTGTTTGTTTTGTTTTTTGAAAATACATCATATTTAAAATAGCATCTTCTGCTAGGAGTTTTCTTTGTCTCATGGATGACAGAAACACGCTTTCCACATTTATCTCTATCCAATCCCTCCTGCCACACTGATCTTCTACCATTTGCTGATCAAGAATGCTACTATCATCATAAATTGTGCTATAAAGCAGGAAAAGGATGATAAGAGAACAGAATTATAACCCATCATGCTAACTATGAAAAGAAAGAGATTCAATAGCTGGCAAACGCAAAAAATGGATTGAAGACTGTGAGACCTTGGGAATCTTTTTTGGAGAATGTTTTGTCTTTGCAGGTCTAAGTGAATTTGTACTATTGCATTTTAATATAAAATAGCAGCCAAATAGCTGCACACTATCACAGTACTTTTTTTTTTTTTTTTTTTTTTACAAATAAGTGATTTTAGCTTTCTTTTGGAAAAGTTATGCTCTTTTGTGGTGTGCAGCTGAAGTTTAGCATTATATAAAAGAGTTGGAATGATGGTGATTGAAATAAATCTGAAATGTTCAAAGCCATGGAGCCCTTAAATAAGCAAACCTCATTTTCTAGTGTTCAGTCGGCATTCAATTCCATTATGAAGCTTGAAAGAAATAATGCAGAAATCGATGTGGAATTTTAAAGAAGGGGTAAAATAATGTGTAATAATTGTTTTATCTCCTTGAGGAATGCTGTACTCCACAAAAAAACCTAGAGTCTGTATTTCTCTCTCCATTAGTTTCCAATATCATCATAAGATTTTGCTTTTTCTTCTGAAAGTGGCACTGGATTTTTTGTTTTTTTCTGTTTCTGCTTTGTGATGTGGAATTTGCCATTTTACGATTTCTTTTCTGGTCTGTTTGTGCCTCTCACTTCTCATGAAAAGCCTTTGCTCAAAAACATGTGAGCTCATGACTGACCCTAGGAAGATCTGCTCCTAAGTCTTGTCTTCTATGAATCTCTTCCTATACCTGCCATAGACAAGGGTAGCCATTATGTTTTTTGTCATATGTACCTATGAGGAGGTCTTACTCCTGGTAAAAACATCATTTATGTCTGTGTATGCTTTGGACATTTTCCCAGTCAGCATTCAGAACCAACATGATCTGGCGTAAACCAAAACTTCCAGCATGACTTCCTCACCATTGTCTCCTCGAGCCCCATGATCCACTCACATTACAACACATTCCACACACACACTCGCCTTTTGAATCCTGTACCTACGGCCCTAACAAGTTCTATTACTGAAGAAACCTGAATTACACGTATTTTAAAATTCTGCACACACCCATCCAATGCTAGGCTACAGTGGTAGAAGGAAAATAACCAAATGTGTACCCCCAATTCACATGTATTCCCCTTTGGTTAGCTTTAACATTATCCTAAAATAATGCATACTCTTGGCTAATATTTTTCATGAAAAAATCTTTTTCCTGCTAGATGATTACAAAAAACACATTTTACTTTATGTCTCTAGTACAGTAGCTGACAGTCATATGATTCACACAAGGTGATGGGAAAAATAAGAAGCAGAAGGGCAACTTGGCAATATATAGATTTATGGCCCATACCACAGAATATCTGATTCAGTATAGCTGAATATCCCATATGCTATCTTCTAGGTTTAAAAAACTATAACCTAATCCAATTGCACTATTCTAAGCCATGAGGAGATCATTTTTAAATGAAAAAATAAGTGTAAAGCACGCATATTTATGAATAAATGAACTAAGGAAAGAATGAAATGCATTGCTAAAGAGAAATGATATGTTATTGAAGAATTAACTTTAGCTCTGCTATTTAATCCTGTTGAAGCAAGAATTTAATCTTGCTAAGCTCCAATTTCTTCATGTGTAAATCTGAAGAAATACCATTGGAAATGCAATTTTTTCAGAGGTTAAAATATGTTTTTGAGATATAGGTAGCTATGTGTTTCTGAGATTCAGAAAATAAAATTGTTCTTTCAATTTTTTGCCCAGTTTTGGCTTTTCCAGCACAAAGTCCTTCTACTTTTTAGAACATGTGAGAGAGAAACATAACACTGAGCGCAATACATAGACTCCTACTGCCGATATCAGATTACCTTTATCATAGGAGACAGAAAACCTAGGGGTCATACACTGGAGCCCATGAGCAGGAAGTAATGATCGCCCTGACAGACATTTCCTGTTGCTCACTGGGACACAGGTTCTTTCAAAAAAGTTTGTCCTAAAGAAAACATGCATGCCTTTTTTCAGAGGAAGAGAGGACCTTATTAAATCATAGGCATCTTAGAAATCAGCCATTTATTTTATCTCTAAGCTATCACTTTGTCAATGCTTTTCTGCCCTTTATGTGAAATTCCTCCATTTTTATGCACGCATTCATTCATGCAATGCTTATCTTGTAAGAACTCAATGTAGCCTAAACACAGTGTGAGGTTCTAGAAATATGGAAGAGAATAAAGAGAATCCCAAAAAACTGAGCAGACATTACTCAAATGAAAATGTGCAAGTGCATCCAGAGAGGAAACACATTAGCCTTGAGTGGAGTTGGCAGAGTCTGTGGGAATTAAGTAGTGGTGTCTGGCCCATTCCTGACAGAGAGCATCTGGATGAGTGTGGTCAAGAATGGATGGTTCCCTCTTCCGCAAGCCCTCCAGTCTAGGGTTGTGCTTTCTCATGGTGGAACAGGTGACCTAGATTTCTCATCCTTCCAATTAATTCCATTGGGCGGGAGCTCTCTTGGATGCAAGCTATCTTAGAAGTATGAGCCCCTTTCTTCTACCCAGCCTCAGTCTCCATGGAGCAATGTCTGCCACAGGCATAACTAGCCCAAAATACAGGCTCTTGACCACCCTTATAGGATGAAGAAGCCCTCTCTAGAGGTAAACGAAGATGCCAAGTGCTGCTGCACCTGATCTGCACTGATTCATAGACCAGGTGTCACTCCAAGAGAGACATTCTGTGCACACACCAGTCTAGAGCAGAGTGAATTTGCCTAGAGGTGGGACCACTCTCGCTAGAGGGACTCATTTCATTTGGAAGACAGTGTGAAGACATTCAAGCCAAAAGTGCTGTTAAGCATAATGGAGATGTTGCTGGTGAGAAATTTAGGAGACAAGTGGCTCTCTGATACCAACGAGTGAAAGAAGTAGAGGAGGAGAGTTCAACAAATAGAGAAGTATTATACTTGACAATAACAGCATCAAGGGGACCGGTAGCAGGTAGGCTGCTTTGGTATAAAGAAATGGTGGTGGGTGGCAACTGAAAATCATGGGAAGCAATAAAGAGAATGAGAAATAAAAAATAAGGTCAGTACAAATAACCATACCCATATATTTGTTCTCCTCTCAATGTTATTAAAGGCATACAAGTATGTAAAGTAATAATTATAAAACCCTGCTGCGTTTTTCACTTACGTGAAGGCAGTATGTACACCTGTAACAGCGCAAAGAAGGCAACAGTGACTACTGAAGCAGCATCTCAGTAGCTCATTGAAATTTAGTCGAACATAACGTGGAAGTTGATTCTGAGAGTATATTGTAAGCCCTAGAGTAATATCTAAAACATCTAGGTTGGAATGGAGCAAATAAAGCTTTTTGTAGATGACATGATTTTGTATAAGGCGCTTTCTAAGGAACTTAAGAAGCTATAGAACTGGTAAGTTCAGCAAGGTTTCAGATAAAGGATGAATATGAAAAATTAGATTTCTCTACAATGGCAGTGAAATGGAATTACAAAAGCAATTACAAAAGCAAAAGCATCAATAATAATAAAATACTGAGGAATCAATGTTACAAAGAAGCCAAGACAATGCAGAAAACTACAAAGAGTTGTTAAAAGAAATTAAGAAAGGTGTATGCAAATGGAAAGATTACTCAGAGTCATCAGTCAGAAAACTTAATATTGTTAAGGTGTCTCTATTTTCCAAAGGTATGCAGAGTTACAACAGAATGTCAAAATCCTAGCTAACTTCTTTAAAGAATTTGACAAATTGATCCCAATATCCATGAAATTCAACAAGCAAATAATACTCAAACAAATTTCGAAAGCAAAGCATTAGAGAACTCACATTTCCTTATTTAAAACTGAACTCCAAAAGCTACAATAACCAAGGGTGTGAGGTAGTGGTATAAGAATAAACAGATTAACAACAGAAGATTTAGAGACCAATAAAAACCCTTATATTTGTGATCAATTGGCTTGGCAAGGGGGTCAAGACAATTCAATGAGGAAAAAAAGAGTCCTCAATAAATGGTGTTAGAAAAAATGTTTATCTAAATGAAAAAGGACTTTGTGTGTGTCTCTATGATTCAAGGAAGGAGTTCACACACACACACACACACACACACACACACACACACACACACACAAAATGCTTCAATATGATAATAGGCTTAAATGTCCAATCTGGATTTCCTTTTGTACCTTGACATCAATTTGTCAAAGCATGATGTCTTCATCTCCCTGTGCCCATGTGACTTTCATTCTGCTCCTTACTCCTCATTACAGTCACATGGACAGCACTGTTGCTTAAACATGGATCCTTATAAACACACTACTTGTTTCTCCTATATATTCTTCCACTCAATCTTCATAACCCATTTATTTTGCTTCCTATCTTTAGTGCCTTGTCCTCTTTTAACTCTACTCTAGCTTATCCCTTCATTCTTTGTTCATTGAACTATTTTGAGTCCTTTTATTTTTCTCTCTACCACTAGCTACGATGATATCCAATAACAGAGTGAACATTCTCCAGAATTGTTAAACCAAACAATTTTTCTCAAGATTTATATCTATTCAGTTCCCATGATTGATTTGAGAATGAGATAGAGTAGAATAAAGGTTGTATGAAATTTCTGTTTTTCCCACTAACATATATTTTCATAGTCACTTTCTTCTCCTGTCTTCAATGCCCAGATGAAAGGACTTCATTATAGTCTTGAGAAGTCGTATGCATGATGAGATCAAGTCAAAAGGAATATTGAGATATTTGGAATCTCGTCTTAAGTTGTTAGTACAGTAGAAAATATCCTGTTTGAAAACATCCAATTGTTTTTCCTCATCCCTAACTTGTGATATTGAAGGTATCAACCACTATGCATTTGCTGAATTATCTAAATGCTCTATAAACTTTAAGTGCACAAAATTTATGTCTATTATTAACTTCATTTAGTTCATTCATGTGAGCATTTCTCTTTGTATTGTCCAGTCAAAAGGTACATCTGAATCACTTATTTTCTTCTTTATAAACATTATTTCTTCAACAATGCCTTTTATGGAATAAAAGCAAACTTGGATCACTGCAGTAGAGTGGAAATTTCCTTGTGAGTCAGAAAACAATTTCAGACCCATTCCTCATAGTCCCAAGCAATGCAGTCACAGAAAATTCACTTAAACTCTCAGATTTCTCTTGACTGAACATGTGCTGAGTTTATTATGATAATATTCAAGGTCACTTCAGTTTAAATAGATTATGATTCTATCACATCTATACTTCTATTCATCAGTCTAAACAGCAGCGGTTGTTGTGACTTCATATATTTTCAGTTATTATTTTCACTATAGCAAAACACAAAAACTTGATAACTCATTGCAAATAATTTATTGAAATCATTGTAAAAAGTTGAAATGAGAGACTGTCTTTTCTCCTAGAAAAGAAATTCACTCTAAGGGAGTTAAATGTAGAAATTGAAAAAGAGTTTTCAAAATCATGTGGATAAATGATCAAAGTGATATTTTCTAGTTTTTTACTCAGCAGAACAGAGCTTGCCTTTTGTGTATGTACATAGAGTAAAACTCTATATTCTAAAATCCAGTAATTTTAAATCATTCATGATTTACTAAAAGATCATTTGAGTTAGGACTTATATTTCTGTATTAGCAAAATTTCCTTTTAGTGAATATTTTTAGGTAATGATGTTAATGCAAACAAGCCAGAAGGAGATATGTATTAATTTGTTTGATGGATATTCTTGGACACTTACCAAGTACTGAGCTTGACAAAAATCATGTTTAACACTAACTCCTGTTTGCAGAAAGGTTAATGAGCATCAAGGAGCAGAAAGAGAACCTAAAGATCTGTAAGACTTTATTTTTAGTGGTTAAATCATTGTAACTAATAAATGTTTATGAAAAGAGAGTAAATAAAGATGACCTGAAAATGCTGTATACACTTTCCAAAAGAAGAGTAGACTAGAAATGGGCCTTCAATAATGACAGTAATAGAAATTAAAGAATACATATTTATACTGTACATTAAATATTTTTTAAAAAATGTTGTAGATTATATTTTATATGTTTCCCTTACTAATGCCATGAAAACAATATGGAGCATATTTTTACCTCTCCTTAATAGATCATAAATTAAAAATTAAAACAGATGATATATTTAGAACATAGACCCTGTAAGCAGCTCTGGGATTCAGTTGTTCAGTAACTGGACTTCTTTTTTGTTTATTGAATGAAGAGCAATGATGGGAATGATGAATAAAAGGAAAAAAAGATTATTTCTTTAGGATATGAATGCCTTTTGAAATTTCTGTTATGATAAAATCAAACAGCACTCCAAATTCATGTGAATAATACAAACTCAAAGACTTGATTTGTTAAAGTAAATTCCAGGAAGCTTAGCTGATACTCATTACCTTTTTTTCAGTTTTATTCTCAAGTCTAAGCATTGCTACTACAGAAATATTAGGATTAGACAGTTTGAAGGGAATAAGAATGAATAAAATAATTATATGGGGCAAGACTGTTATAGAGCGAAGATTATATAAGACAGTGTTGACATTAACAAAATGTAGTTGGGAAGGGAGATTAGAATCATGTTTTAAGACTTTTTTCCAGTTCTTTATCTCTATTTGACCTCTAAAATTATATACTATGCAGCAATCATTCGAGTACATTTTCTGTCTTGGAAATACCCTGTTAATTATATTATTGATTTCCAAGATTTAAAAGATCAGCTCATCAAAATATTTCAAATGTATGTCTCCGCTCCAGATTTCTGTAATCTCCTATATTCACCTCCAGCTCTGTCTTGGTATTTCCTTTTGAGTGTCTCTCATGGGCATCTCAAACTTATCATGTTAAAAACTGAAGTCAATCCATTCTCTCTATTAATAATATCAATCACCCAATTCACCAATCTCTGGAAATCACACTCCTGTTCATCCAATTGTGTAACCCACAATCCTAATGATTACATGATACCCTCTCTTTGCTTTGCACTCCTAAAAGTGATATCTTTTGTACCAACATGTCCTGCTGATACCATATCCCAATTTTCTCAAATCTACCTATTCCTCCCCAATTCCAGCATCAACATTCTCATTTACTGAGTTGACACTTTTGTGTTAACACATACATCATCCAATATTATCTTCACAGGACAGGAAGGTGAGATAATGTCTACGTCACTTTGTTGCCTAAAAGAATTTAACCTTTTTCATTGTATTTGTAAAAAAATCAAATTTCCTAACATATCATACCTACAAGGCCATGTATGATCATATTCATATTCTTACAATGTAATCATTGGTGTTCATTCAGTCTCTTTGTACAAAATCACCTTAAACTTTCCCACATGAGAATGCTTTTCTGTCGTCTTGGTCTAAACATAGATCTACTTATATCGTTCTAACCTATCTTCATAGATAGGTTAAATGTTACATCTGTAGGAAAGTCTAGTTTGGTTAGTCTATTTAACTAGCCCCCAGTAAATACATATGCTTTCCAACCACAGAAATCTCTATCTCAGCACTGCTTCCTTTATACCCATTTCATGCCATTTTGTTCTATTTTATTTGCATATATTATAATTGGCAGCACTACATCCCTTATTAGCTTGCTAAGGCCAGCATGGCCTTGGAATAGTCTATATTCATCATGAAGAAAAATGTCAGACCCAAAAGGAGCTCAATACCTATCTGTGGGCTGAACAAAGGAGTCACTGGAATAGTTGACGGTGTGGGGTCCTTTATGGAGGCTCACTAGACTAAAGTGTTCAGCCTTTGTGCATCTGGACTTGTAACTGACTTGGTCTTTGTCCCCTTGACTAGCATGTTATAACAAAAGATCCGTAAGTGGGTGGCTTATTGTTCTGAATTTGTTCAAGTAATGTGTTAAGTGAAGTACATGATGGTGAAATAGTGAGGCACCTTTCAAAAACAGATCACAGGAGAAACTGGAACAGAGAATTTGCTTACTCACAAGTCCTAGGGGAAGTACTCTGCATGAGTGCAGAGTCACATGGAGAAGTTGAGGTAAAGTGCAGACAGAGAGAAAGACAGGACCCAGAACATGATTTCATTAGGGTCTGTGGAGGGGAGAGTTTGGGAGTTCCTAGATTAAGATGGAATTGGTCAATCCCAAGCAAAAGTGTGGGCTTTTCCTTAAAAGGTAAATAAAGGTCAAGCTTTGGGAAGTAGGAAATCTGTTGACCAGGAGAACTATTCAAAGTCAGTTCAAGGACACTGCTGACCACTTGCCCAAAGAAAATGGATGCCAAGGTGGTAGCATCATTGAGGAGCTTATCTAAATTGTTAACATGTATAAACCATAGAAATGTATTTCTCCTCATTCTGTAAGCTGGAAAGTTTATGATCAAAGTACCAGCACATAGGTCTCTGGTAAGAACCACTTTCTCAATGACCATCATCTATCTTCTCACTGTAACCTCACATGGTGGAAAGGAGCAAGGAAAGTTTCTGAGATCTCTGTCATCAGGGCTTCCATTCCCTCATGAGTGCCCCATCATCATAACTGAGGACCTTTTGAGGTTCCCACCTCAGTATACCATCATTTTGGGTGTTTGCTTTCAATATATGAATTTGTGGGGGACACAGATAGTCTGTCTACAGCACTCTCCATGGAAATATTGCAGTGATTAAGGAATTTTCAGATTTCTAAGACCTGTTGAACTGGGAATGTTCTCTGTGTGTGTAAGTTGTCTCCAAATGTAAAAGTAAAATTAATAGACACTGGGGATAGGTTTTCTTTAGAATGAAAAAAAAAAAAAGACAAGCATTTAAATGTCAGAATATGTTTATCAATTGAGAAGGAAATAGGGAGTAGAAATAGCACCCCGTGTCCTAAACTTAGAGTTGTCTTTGTGAGGTGAGGCCTAGACATCATTTTCCAAAACAAACAAAAGCTTAAGTGAAAAATAATTTCTCAGTGACCATCATTAACTAATGCACTTATTACTATTTTTAGTAGTCAGATATGAATCAGGAAACATAGCTTACTGCTATTTAGGGTCATGTGTGCTAAATCTATTTGCAGGTGTATCTCCCTCAATGTGAGTAAATAGTCACATAAACTGACTCTGGCATAAATGACTTATTTATATTTATATCTGGATTAGCAGTCATTTCCACAGTACCCAGGACAGAGTCTGTACTGTAATAAATGTTTCAGTAAATGAGTGATATTATCTGTATTTATTGTGCTATAACGGTTCTTTTGAGCTTCACTTAAAAATGTGTTTAAAATGCTTCCTAGCTCATTTTAAACCTGTATAACACTATGAGTCAATGTTCCTTCAATAAAGTAAAAACAAATAAAGATAAGCAGTATTGTTTCCATTTTAGTGATTTGCACTGGTCCTTTAATCATCATGGAAATCAAAAGCCTGTTCTGAGGAAGAGAGACTTCAGATCATCAATAAAAAGAGCGTAATAACCTGTCTGCATCTCAGCTTCCTCTCCTCTAGCAGCTACCTGTCACCAATGGGACACGGTGGCCTCCTGGTTCTCGCAAATTAAATCTGAACTGTACAACAGTCCTCGCCAAGCCCTGCATGCAATTCTTTTGATTCTTAAAATACAAAAAAAAAAAAAAAAAAAAAAAAAAAAAAAAAAAAAAAAAAAAAAAAAAAGAAGAAAAGTGAGTAAAACACTGGTAATTTGTTTAGCTGGTGGGGCAGGCTGTTCTCCGATCAAATTTTGTTTCCCAAAGGAAGGTCTCAGTTTTAAATTACACAGCAAGTAGGCAAAGAAAGGAAGCAAACAATCAAAACCTTCCCAGGAGGGCAAAGAATCAGGCAGGAGCTCCAGAGATCCCATTTAATAAATAAACACCTTCATTTCTGTAAGCTAATTTCACCACAGGAAATAAGTTTAGTTTTAATTATATTGCCTGATGTCATGTTTTATAAAATGTACATGAGGCTCATTGACTTTCTCTTATTAAAACTTTGACTGTTTGCAAAAATGTTGCGTGTAGATTAAGACTCGGAGGAAAAAGAGCATGAGACGCAATTATTTGAAATGCAGTATTTTCGTCTTTTCCCATGTTAGTGCCAGTGAGATAGATGAAAACAGTATGTAGTATTTAATTTTCATTAAATGATAGTCTGGTTTTTGGAGTGACACAGAGAAGACTCTGAGTCATACAGAATGCTTGCACTATTGTCACACATTGGAAAGTGCCTGGCTCGGACACCTGGCATTAGGTAAGGGTGCTTAGCACATGCAGACTTTAATCGATGTAAATTTGGGGACAAATATTGGATAATTGTCTTCACTTCACTACCTACAGAGTTTTCATATCAATGAGATTGGCACAAAATCTTTTGTTGTTTACGAAAATACATACTTAGTCATTTCAAGGACAATTTTTGTGATCAACACCTTGAGTTTTTATGAAGAAAATAGGCCCCACTACCAGCTGAACAATGATAAACTAAACAGTCTTAGTTAAAATTTAACGTTTTTGGGAAGTAAATGTGGTCATGCTTTTGTACACTTAGGTTTTTCTGAGCAAAGAATTTGGCGCTTGGATTAAAGGACAGGTCTTAGAAACTCAAAGATGATTGACCAGAGAGCAAGGCTCCCAAAGACAAGGAGGTGCTTATATATCAATGTGCTTGTAGTTCAAAGGGACATTTATTTGGGTGCTGGATCCAGGATTACAAAACGTCAAGGAGCCAACGCCACCTTATCTCTCAGAAGGGGAAGGGCAGTGAGTGGTTTCTAAAACTCGAGGGTTATAGCAGATGAAATGATGGTGAATGTAAGGTATTATAGACAGATGTTGATTTCTATTTTATATATATATATATATGTATATATACATATATATATCTTAAACGTACTTAATGCTATAATACAATAAAATAATTTTAAAAAGCTTAGAGGGCTCTGGTTTTCTCTTTGTCATGCTCAAGTGTCCATCTTCTGTCATAGTATCATTCTAGAGGGGACAAGGGTGTGTAGAGAACTGATGTAGTTACTATACCTAATAACAATCTGTATTTAATTCAGAAGTTGTGGCTTTGCTTTCAGAATATCATCAATAAATACAAATACTGAGATTCATCAGATATTCAAATCCACAACTGAAAAATGTATTAGATGAGCAATTTTCAAGGAAAAAGAGATTTATCAGAGCCTCTGGCAAAACTTTCTATTGTATAGTCTGTCAGGGATTTATTATTTTTATTTTTAGGGATAAAGCTTAGCAGTATTAAGAAAATGGCCTGAGTAAGACTCAGGTATTTGGAATTTAATTTGTTTTTAGTTTTTATATGATGAATTCAGTTTATTTTAGCTTAATGACTGACACACAATGTGTAAAGGGATAAAACCCCATAATGGATGAAAGCTGTCTTTATGGAAGCATATCAGATACCATATTGTTATAGGGCATGAAATGAAATAAATGCAATAAGGTATATGTACTTTGTTATTGAGAAACAATTTCCTACAAGCTATTTCATCAATATGAAGACTCTGGAAGTTATTGAAGAGAAGATGCATATCAAACATGTGTGCCCAAATTCACTTTTATTAAAATAATGGTGTATTAAGCATCCTTACCTAAATCATGTGTCCCAGACAGGCTATGAATATATTTCCTAAGATCAAGCCAATACAAGATATGTTGGCTGGGTCTACAAGTTGGAAAACAAAGACCTTTGTCCCGCCAACTGTCTTTCTTGAGTTAGGCTCATCTTATCATATGCATGCCTGTGTCCATATCATGCAATGTGGTTACTGCAATGGAGTATTACTAAACACTACACACAGGAAAACTGCTCTTTTTTCATTATTACTATTCCTAAGGCGCGTTTTATGTTGATGCAGTAAGTTAGTGCTGAACATTATTGCATTTGTCTTTCTAACTAAATTAGATAAACCAGTAATAATCAACCCCTCATAGCTCTGACTAGGACATGTGTAACACTGGACTGAGAATAGATGCTTCCTACAAGTGTTTTTATGTAATGTAATGTGGAGAGACACACCCAATCCAGAGCTGATTTTATCTGAATAAAAATTATAAGAAGTCACAACAAATTATGCTGAAAAATCATTATTATATTCATTTTGTTAGCATGTTTCTCCAAAACCCAGCCTTGTTCTTTCTGTTAGATATCTCTACAAGAAAAAGAACAGGGCTGTGTGTCACTGATTGATTCCATTTGGTGGAACTCATGTTGAGCGTGATTATTATAGGTTATCCCAGGGACGAAAATGACCAGGGTAGGTGGGCAAGGGTAGACCTGGTGAAGGAAGCAAAGGCAGGTTTCCATCATGTCTTTATACTGGGAATGTAAGTTCCTTTTTCACCGTAATGCCTTCTGTTTAATATGTTCAATGAAATTAGACTCCTGGGAAGCCTGGGAAGACTTGACTAGTACAAAGTATGAAATTTAGTCAATGAGAGTATTTTTTAAATTGCACTCAATCAAAATTTGGACTGAATCAAAATTCTTTTAAAAACTTTTTCTTTTAAAAAGACATTGTCAAGAGAATGAGAAGGCATACAACAGAGAGATACATTCAAAGTTGTATTTTTGATAAAGAACTTTCAAAACTCAATTAGCTCTAATAATTCAAATAAAAAGTTGAACAGAAATGTCACCACAAAATAAATAAATGGCAAATATACAAAAAGTTGCTCAATTGGATAAAAGGAAAAACGGTAGTGTCTGTGGGCACTAGAACTCTGGTGGTGGATGTGGTGTGATATAGATCCTGACTGAGACATGTATGTATTCTTCTGTAACTAAGGAAGCATTCATAAAATAAATTTCTCAAAACCATGAGTCGTTGGGGAAATGCAAATCACTATAATAAAACCTTCTCACTATTAGAACTAAAGTTAAAAATACCACCATACCTTGTGTTGCTCTGGGCATCTTGGAAAGGGCAACCATTTTTGCAGAAATGGATCTTACAACAAGAAAAATACCAACAAAGCAAAATCTGTATATTTGAATAAAGTAGCTTCATGAACCCCATCTTAACAGATGAAGAACAAAAGAGGGCTGGATTCCATTGTCAATATGAAGGTATCACAACAGATACCACTGATGGTGAAAGATTGCAAGACATTACTATTGAAAAATGTATGGTGAGGCTTTTGATGATATGTAGAAAACAGGCAAGTTGCTTAAAAAAGTATAACTTACCAAAACTGAAAAGGATGGAGCAAAAAAAAATATGAATAATTTTATGTGAATACAATGGATTATACTAGTGACAAAGAAAGCTCCAACCCAGTGGTTGCAGTGGTGAAATTTTTCTAATTAATTTCCGGAAGATGTTATACCAATATTTTGTAACCTCTTTCAGGAAATAGAAAACTCTTCCCAATCTGTTACATGAGGCTGACAAAACCTGACTGACATTAAACTCTCTGGAGGCTGTAACAAGAAATGAAAATGAAAGGCCAACATGCCTCATAAATGTTGGCAGGATTTTGAATAAAATGTTAGAAGTTTTAATCCAACAGTATATAAAAGACATTGTAAGGTGTATTTAACATTAAAGAATTAAAGAGTTAATCAATAAAACATACTAAAAAGACAGAAAAGATGAGAAAAAACATGTATCTTTATGTCAAAATTATCAAGGAAGTTTGAAATTCAATGTCCATTCATTTTAAAACCCTTCAGAAAAGTATAAAGAGAGGGAAACTTCTTTAATTTGACAGATATCACTAATAAATCAGATACCTACATTATACTGAATCAACACTTTCCTTTTAATTTGAATACTAGAAAAGAACATTTATGTGGTCACTTGATTCAATGGTAGCTGTAACAGTAAACGAATAGATAAGCAAACACAATTGTGTCACCATGCTACTGTAAGGATTATTCATTTAGACCCAATACTGTACACGAGTGGAACACAGAACACATATAGTCCAGTCCAGTATATAAAAAAAAGTGTGAGATTCAAAATCCTGCAAACTACGAACTTTGAAATGCAGAAGAGAAAGTGTGGGAAGTGATTGGGAGAAAAATCAATGGTTTGTTGAGTAAATTTACTTATGTTCTCTTCTTTGTCTTTGTGACTTTCTTCCCTAGACTTTTTTAATGGATTTTATTTATTTCTTTAACTTCGGCTGGCATTCTTATACAAATAATCAATTTAAATTCATGGCCCTATCATATCCAGAGGACTAAATCAACATTTCTAAATTAATTGATCCTTGATCTGCAGGTTAAATTTGCCTATAATATGCCTACTTTGTCTATTAACATCCTTAATTTCCAAATCTGTTTCTTTTAATTGCAGTGAATTTTCACTTAAATCATCAATAGATTCATAGAAATTATGATTTTAAACAAAATGATTTGTAATGATACCAGTTTGATCAGAGACTAATGATAGAAAGAAATGTTAAGTTCCTGTACCACCTCTGGTCACAAAAACATCACCAAACTTCTCCAAGAAGAACAAAAACACTTGTAATATCAACAGTAGTCTATACTGGTCATTTGTTCAATCATTTTCAATCTATTTATTCCAGCACCTGTGGTGCTCAGAGCTATCCCATGGAGGTCAAGGTGGTGCCCTTCTAATGAGGGCACACTCTCTCACTTATACACATTTACACACAAACACACACTTAACACATACATTCATACTCACATACATTCACACACACACTCACACACTCACTAAAAGACTCACACTCACAGACACACTCAACCAGACAACTGAGACACACCAATGACCATCACTTGCTCACCTTTGGAAGGGGAGGAAACAGAGTACCTGGCAAAACCCAGGCAGACATGGGGAGAAGTTACAAACCCTGCAGAGACAGTGATCCCAGTTAGGAATAGGATTTTCTCACTTTTTTTCATTAAATTTATAACCAAATGGCATTGACCAAAACATGAGGACCTGCTACATTCTAAGCATGTCCATTTTGCAGCCCTTTCTTGATAAGTCCCAATCCAGTTTGGGTTCAACTGTTGATCAATCTTATCAGAATCAATTTTAAGAGATGTTCTAAACATTAATAACTATTGCTTTTAAAAATTTATTAAAAGAACATTATATTATAACATATAGTTTTAAGGTATGCATCATGACAAAAGTCATAAAAATCGACACATGTATATTGTGTAGCCCACCAAGAGTAGTTCACTAAATACTGAAATTTAACCACATTCTTCACTATTGTTCTCCAAGAAGTGAAGGAAAATCAGTAAGTCAGGGTCTCCTGCAGTATACACATGAATAAGGCCTCCCCCTCGTCCTTCTACAAGACCTCTCGCCCCATCTGATGAGCTAGTATAACCCCAGGGTCAGCAGGAGGTGACTGGAGAGGAGTGCTGTCCCTTGAGTCAGGTACTTTGGTCTCCTTGTTGGCAGGTTAGTAATAAAACACTTTCCCTTTTGCCAAAATTCGTGTCAAGAAGCTTGGCCCACCTTCTATGTACATTAGGAAAAAAAAACGAGCCTGCCTTGGGCAATGAAAGTGTGTCAACTTCACCACCAACGTTCTATTCTATTCTTCACCATATAATTGACCCTTTCCGTACTCCAACTCCCATCCCTCTTTCCTCCTAATTCCCCGCTAATAGAAATGTCCTAAACTGTACTCATCTTTTATCCACTAAGAATTGGAATCAGTGTTTTAACCAAAAAAAATGCTAACAGGGACTCAACAAATTGCATTTAGATCGGGGTTCCTGGTCCATCCACATTTGACTTTCGGCAACATCCGTGGTTCAAGGGAGTTGGGAGGAGGAGGAATCAAGCGTCCAGGAGAGGTTGTGAAGTTGGCAGGAGTTGAACTGAACAAAGATCATGCACTCTTTACTGGCTCATGGGTTGGACAGATCACCAGCTGTCCACTGTGTGCATGGATTATCCATTTGGAATAACGTGGAGTTGGGTCCCCAAACTCTGTGCCAGTTTAGTCCCAGTTGAAATAACGGGAACAAATATCCCTCATCAAATCATGCAGGGAGCTTGCATTTCAGGGCGAGAAATGAGTGTCACAGATGATTACAATGGAGGACACCACGTGGGAAGAGCACCACCCCTCACCAGTGAAGGACAATAAAACTCAACAAAATCTGTTCATGATATTATATTTGGGAAGGCATTTTGCCAACCTGCCTCTGTTAAACATCCTGACTCTGATTTTTCTGTTTGAATGAAGATTATTTAGAGCTTTGAGGAAGGGATGTGAATACCACGTATTTTCTTGCTTGATGTATTTTCCTCCCATTTCTCTACTATCATCTAGCTCAATACATTTTCATTCCTGCTTTGTATAGATTGAAACCATGTTAATAACCCTCCTGGTCTATAGTCATTCAAAATATGAAGAAGAAACAACCTTACCTACTCTATCATATATGATATTTGCTACACAGAGTTAAATTTATTTCTATACTTAAAGGGCTATTTATTCGTCAATTTCATGGAAAGCCCCAACCAGCCAACAGAAATTGATTCAAGTATTCTGCAGTTCCTACTTTTCTTCCTAGTTCTTTTCTAGGAACTTCTCTGAGTCTCATCTCATTAATTCCTGAACATTTATTGAGATTTAGATTAAAATTATCAATTCTTTAGAGGGATTTTTCCCTAACGTTTCAAATCTATATTAAATCAGCTTCTTATTTTTTATTTTAGATTTCTATGTTCTCATCATTCAAAAATCTCCATTGCTGAGCTTAATTATGCATGTATTTATATTGTTCATTATCTATTTGCTCCACTACACATCAGTGGATGCATCAATGACACTGATATAATAAGTTGTTGAGCTTTGATTGGATTTTAATCTCTTAAATGTCTTCTTTACATTGTAAAAATCACGATGCATACCTGTAACCGGTAGTGTATGTATTACTACATACACTAATATGTCTTGCTCTCAGAAGGTCCCAGATATCTTAATAGCCATATTCAAGGCCCAACAAAGCTCTGAGTTCAAAACCCACTATCTTCACTACTTCACTGACAACCTTATAGTCCCACCATCTACCCTGAGTTAATCCTTGCCATTAAGACCTGAATCCTTGTCATCACTCCAGCATGCACCATTTCCTTTATCTTGAAAATCTGAACCATGAACTCAACTTACTGCAATTCCTTTAAAGTGACCCTTCAGTCCCACTGGAAATTTCCTTTGAGTTCTTTGACATATCTTATTCTGTGACCTAGAATGTCACCCATAAAAGTGATTTTATGTAATCTTCTCTCCAAGATAATATTCTCAATAAGTTGAAGACTTTATTCTCTATTATCCTCCAATGCCTGAGAGGAAGCTGAGATTTCCAGAGAATAATGTGTTTATCATATCACTAAACTTCAATTCTCAAATATGATCTCTATTATTTTTTAATTTAGATAATTTCGACTGGGCAGATCACCTTTTTTATCAAGCAAATTGTTACTAAACATAGTTATTTCCATTATGTCATTTACCCTATTTATGGTCTTCTTCATCAATAGCAGTCTGGTTTTTAACTTTTCTTAGAAATTTGAGGAAACAATCGCAATTTGCTTGCCTTTAACTTCTCTTTACATATGTATATGTATATATATGCACACACATATATATACATATCTATTCACACACACATAATAGGGGGTGTTCTCTGATATTAGCGTACAATGTATAACATAAATTTATAATTGTATTTTGATATATTTTACATATAAAATTTATAACTGTATTACTATGTTCCTTTCTATTGACAAAATCTAAACCAAATACCTGTCTGTTCTTTTAATACTTTCCTTACTCATGTTCGCAAGGTCAGGTGCTAAAATTATGTTCACTTCTTCAGTGTGTACATCATTTTCTCTTCACTTTTAAACAAAAGCACATAAAATACTTCTCTGAGTGTACAAAACTCTTTTTCACTCTTGCACTCTCACTCTTCATCCCAACCTGTTATAGCTCAGGTTTTCCTGCAGCAATGTGTGGAGAAATAGTCTAGAAACATTTTGACATTTGTGCTGAAGACCCCCTTGAAAATAGTCTTCTATGACCCTGTTTCCTTCATGAGAATTAAAGATCCAAGAAAGAATTGCTCATGGAGGACCACGTCTAGATTTTCAAAAGATAAAATCCAGTTTCCATTCTTCTTCCATCACCCTGTCCTTCTCCACCCACTCTCTTAGCTCTTGAAATTCAATTGTTTGCACTCAGCCTTCTCAGCCTAGACTAAATTTGAGTCTTGCTTCTTTCACTCCAAGCAAAGAATTCGTTTACTAGGTCCTGTGAATTCTACTAGCCCAATATCCCTGCTCTTCCTTCCCCTTTCGCAATTATTGGTCTATCCATTGTCCCGATCTTTGAACTCTGACCTGAGAATCAGCAACCTCAGGCTATCAAAATGAGCTACCAAGTGATCCTTCAGTTCCAAGCTTCGCTCTCTCCCAGCCCAGGCCATGCTGTGTGCATTTATTTTACTTATTTATTTATGTTATTTTTAATTGTAATTTTTTACACATTAAAATAAACACATATGTAGAGGTTCTCCAGTCCTCATATATTTATGTCAACATACCCTGCCCTCCACCAAATCACCAGTGTTTTATTTTATAAAAGTGAGTTCTGTTCAAAGGATTGCCTTCTTTCATAGAGTTGGGAAGCGAAAATTGCCTGCATCCTTCATTTATTGAGCCCCTTTGCACATGTACATCTGAGAGTGGTGACTCTCCAGATTCTGCCACAGAGGAATACTTGGACACAAAGAGCTGTTTTAATAGATAAGAAAGGACCCATACTGTTTCACAGGATCAAAAGATTGAAGTCTTTCATTGACATGGAGATTTAATGAACACACAGAACAGTATAGCCTCCCTGTCCCTGCAGGTACTGAGGCTGCTTTCCTGGCCCTCAGGGTACTAGCTGGTGGGTCCAGAGCTCCTTTGCAGACTCACTTGGTGTGTCATGTTCAGGATATGAAGAAGTGACAAGATAGTCTCCTTACTGAGAAAAGAGAACCACTCTCAGATTGCAGTCACAATGCACAGGAAAAGAAAAATGATTGAATCACCCATGTGCACCTAAATTAATGCAATGTTATATGCCAGTTATCTCCCAGTTCAAACACATATTTAAAAAGAGAGAAAAACTGGTTCAAACTGACGACATTACAATAGAGATTTCCATTCAAAGGTCAGGGTTAGACTAATGGAAGAAGATGAGGCCACCAGGGCAGGACCAAGGACAAATGTCTGCGGGTCCCTAAGGCTGGAAATTTGTGGGGCAATCATCCTCAGCCAATGACCCAGGGGAGTGAGGGAGGGAGGAGACAGCCCAGATCAGCTGGCTGCTGGGGCCAGGGGCTGAGAAGAGGTTCCTCCTTTACTGTCAAGCTCCTTCCTGGCAAAGGTGAAGGCCCAGCTGCTGTAACATTTCACTCTTTATCTTCATTTTATGCAAAAAATAAAAATAAATACAAATAAAGTTCTCCCAGAGGAACCCAGTTAAAATGAGAACAAACAGTAAGGCCGAGCCCTCATTCCTCTGCCTCTAGCTGTGAGGCTGATTGATGTTTTTTAAGCTTTCCAGGAGCAGCTGTAGCTGCTGTTTCAAAACAAAAAGAAAGAAGGCCAGCGGATGCTGTGGTAAAATCATTTCTCCCCAAGAAATGGAGAGAAGATGCTGTGAGGAAGTCTAAGACAGCACCTGCGGGGAAAGGAAAGGCATCCTCTGGCCGGTACACACATGGCCACCTCCGAGAAGAGCACCCGGCAGGCTTCCTTCTCTGGCTCCTAGGTCATCTCTTCCCCGAGCAACTCCCTGACCAAAAACCGCCCCAGGGTCCAGTGCCCGGACCCTGGAGTCCTCACCTCCTGCCCCGGAGGTCTCCTGAGGAGGCCGGAAGTGGGCACAGAAGGCGGACATGGCAGGAAAATGATGACGAAAATGCAGAGGATGGCTTGAATAAAAAAGAGACACACGAGGAGGAAAGTGTTGTTTGCTGTTTGAGGAACCGTATCTGGCAGTGCTAAAAATATGGATATGTAATTTAGGCACATTTTGAGCAAAGGGGCAGGCAGGAATGAAGGGGAGCAGGCAAGGAGAGGAGGAAGAAGCGTTTTCATTTTTTATTTCATTCTCCATCTTGCTCGTTGCCCTCAGCCCAAGCCCCCACCACCAATGAGTCAGGATGGCAAATCCAGGTCCTTCTGTGGATACGCTGGCTGGAGGCCACAGACTTAACTGCTAAGCCCCAGGGGTGCACCAAAAAATATTTCTGAAGTAAAAGAAAACACATTGATGATTGGATAATTCTTGGATGATTTCGTTTGTTTCAAGTTGGGGTGTTCCGACAGACACTATAACATGAACCAAAGGGACTTCGGAAATGGTCGAACCAGACCCCTGGGCTTAGGCCTTCTGGGGCCTGTGATGTTTGCGGACAGTCCCGTGGTGGCTGACCATTAGAGTGAGGGCCCCTGTGAGGGGTGAGCGCAGGGCTCTGGCGCAGGACACTGAAGGAGATGCAAATGTTTCCTCAAGTGCGTTGCAGTAATCCTTTCAAAAATAAGTCCTAAGTGGTTAAGATGAATGTTCTCTAAAGATGATAGCACATGATATTTTCATCTTCTAAGAGATGAGAAAATTACTTAAACTTTGAATGCAGCTTGCCCTTAATACGAGCCAACTACATTGCTCATTCATTCATTTGTTTAGCCAACACGTTTTGACCTGGTGCCAGGAAGTCATCTCTGCTGCTTTTGAAGAGTTGCAAATCCAGTGCTGGAGAAAGAACGGTCAGCAAATGATAATACCATGTAAGTCTGTTACTTACTAGCTGTGCAGACCTGGGGAATTTATGCACCTTCTCAGGACCTCAGTTATTTTAATTGATCAAAGACAATCCTACTGAGATCACACCCTGGTGATACAGTCATTATTGAAAGGTTCGGTGCCTGGAAAGTAGTAGATACTCAGGAAATGTTATTTGTATCCTAATGTACAAAAAGAAACAGGTCACAGAAAAGATAAACTCAAAACATAAAGCCAAAAAGTGTTGTTTTTACATGTTAGGATACTTTTGGAATGGTAATGTGAATTAATATACACAGAGTGCTTAGACTAACACCTGGCATGTATTAAACATTTAATTCTTATTTGTCATAGTTAACATCATGTTAGATACCTGCTTGAACAATTCAGAAGTAATTACTATGTAGACTTTTTCAGGCAGATACTATTAGTAGAAGAGATTATATATGTATATATGTATAAGCACATGGAAGGCTCTGTGTGTGTGTGTGTGTGTGTGTGTGTGTGTGTCTGTGCAAACACAGAACACACAGGACAACAGAAGTGGTGTTACCAAACTGAGGATTCAATTGAGCCTTGAGATGACATGTGTGGGGAGCAAGAGATTAGGAGATAAAATAACAGAAAAGCTGAATTTTGAAGACTGGATTTGAGGATCTACTTTGGGCCTCTTCATTCCAAGCAGAAGAAACATGGACCAGGTAGATTAAGCTATGCGGAAAATAGCAAATACATGGAAATCTGCAACAAAAGATAATGCAATTTGGAAGTCAGGAGTTGGTGATTTTGAAAATTGATCAGTAACCTTGAAAAGAGAAGTCAGGTCAAGATCACAGAAGGTGTTTATTCCAGGGCATGAGTGCGATCTTGATCTGCGGTGAGGCGGCACAGTGGAAGTGTGCGGCGGCCATGAATTTCAGTCGCTAGTGCGACATGCTGCTTCATACATGTAGATGACAAGGAACAAGATAAGCCAGCAGTAAATGAAAGTTCCACAGACATGGCCTCAAAAATGTATCTGTAATATATTTTTATGTATACCCAGCAGTCATGACATGCAGACTTAGTCCACGACTATAATTTGAGGACCTAGAAGAGTATTTCTTGAACAAATAAACAAAAAATAGAGATAGATTTAAGGTTAATATCTTAATTCAATTAGATGGAAATGAAATAAAAGAAAGTAATAATAATAATAGAGGTTATATGACTATTTAGGATATTCTTTCTTCTCCCCTAGACTGTTGACTGCAGGAGAAAGTCATACAGGATGATGTTCACATTTTCTCCCCAGTTCCTAATGTAGGTTAAAATGTACAGTGCCATTAGCAAAACGATTGTTGAGTACTTTTCATTAGCTTAATCATACCCTACAATAGTATTCTTAATTGTTTATATTGTCTTTCATATACACTTATATATGTATATATATTTACACAAACTGTAGATATATACCATAATGCTGAATGGCAGATAAGTCTTCTATTTCACAGAATTATCAGAATTTATGCAATAAACTTCTTCAGGTCATTTTAACTCTCACACCTGTGTAATTTAATATTTAAATTGCACAGGTATAAGTTAATTAGATGATGCCACATGTTTAAAGAGAAAATTATGGCACAGTGCATGCACATATGTTTTAATGTAATTATTAAATTATTATTAAAGATAGAATAACAGTTTTCATATCTATTAGAACTATATGAGGGTATCTGTTTTCCCATGCCCCGACTCCTTCGAGCATACAGTTACTATTAACACTCGCTAAAGTGATAGGTAAGTAAAGATCACCTATTTTTAAATTAAATTCAATCAATATGCTCAAATATTCTTAATGTATCTATCGAAAATTCATTTTCGAACTGAATGGTTATGATTGTCACCCAATTTTGCATTGATTTTTTTTTCCCTTCTTGACATATTTGTAAGCACAAGTTTCACATTAAAATATTAACACTATATGATATATTCAATGAATAATTTTTAAATATAATATGAAAACACGTTTTCTAGATTCCTAATTGAGTCTGATTTTATATTTTTATAATATTCTACTTATCAGGGATGAAAGAATGCATCATTGCCTTTATACTTTTCCAGGTTTCCTGCTACACTTAGACAAAATTTTAGAATTACAAGCAGAGATGATTTTTGCTCTACAAGTTGCTTTTATTTTTTCTTTCAGGAAAATGTTTCTCACTTTACCTAATTCAGACAGATTGGTTTGTCTATGTCCCATGATAAGAATGTCTTTTATGATAGATGTATAGTCCATTGAGGTCATGTAAAAGTCAAAATCTTGGAGAAAAAGCAATATAAGAAAATTAAAATAAGTGCCAGAGTAACTAGGGAGATAATCCCCACTTTGGAAGTTTGCAGAGATTGATGGAAGGGGAGTGATAAAAGGTTTTGGTAGGAACTTTATACTCTACAACCTTCAGCAGTCTGGGACTAGGCAGAAATTCCTAATTGATGAACCGGATCTGAAAGTAAAAAGAACGTTTGACAGATTTTCCCACTAGGGTCTAAGGAAAGTTGGGATCAACTCTATTACAATGATGTTTGCTCTATATAGGCTGGAAAACATCACAGCCCAGTAAGTTTATTCCCAACATTCACAGGGCAGCGTCGGCGCCAGTGCAATGCACAGTGTAGTATGAAAACAGGAGGAGCAGCCCCAAGCCTGTAGGTGCCATGAATGAGGAATGAAAGTCAGTTTGCAGTCAATTTGGAGAGCCACCAACGTACTTCTATGGAAGCAGATAACACTTAGTAGGCATCTCTGTCATCAAGGAACTTGAAGACAAAGACTTGCGTCGCTTTGAAATTGTGATACTGTGTATACCATGACCCACTCATGCACACCAACCATGGGGACAAGACCTCAAATGGATTGGATTATCTATTCAGCAAAAAATTATAAATCAGAAGCTAGAAGTGATGGCAAAGTCAACTCATAAATAATTCAACAGTTCCCTCTCTGACGTTGGGAATGAAAATTTACCCTCATTCTAGCCACAGAAGAAACCAAAACATCAGCCTGTCATTTTTCTTTTTATTTTTTTTTTGAAAATACTTGTGAAATCCGCTTTAAAATAGTTCACCGCATCCACTTGGATTTTGGTTTGAAAGAGTGAAGAGATACTCTTACTGTGAAGAAAAACCTCATGAGCGCTGAAGAGCATACCATTTCCAATACATATTTATTATTCAGCTTCCAGATTACAATTTTCTCCCCCAATTTTGAGTGAACCAGCTTCATTGAGGAAATAGTGCATATAAATAAAACCCTCAGTTTGTGTTAATTTCTGATGATCAAGTTACAATTGGTTGATTTACAAGTCAATATGTTCAAATTTCCTTGGTAGTTTCTGCGGTCCCTACCTTCCCCATTGCCTATGGTTACTCTTATCTATAGTGCTTTAGCCCTCCTGTTAGGGTACACATTTATGAAAAATAGTAAGTATGGAACTGCAGGTCTTTTCTTTAGTTTTGAAGTTAAGCATCTGTCAAGGTAAATGGACTTAGAAATATCCTCTGCTATTCTCTTCCTAGATGGCTGAATTTTATGGAAGTCCCTCTGTATTCTGTCCATACTTCTGAGATCCATCAATATATTAAGACCGATTGTAAGGGTGGGGGAATCCACTGATAAGTCTTACATAAACCTGAATTTGCATGAGGATATCTATATTGTCTTTCTTTTCCTACAGTTACCATCCCAAATCCTACTGGGATGTTACACAATAGATTGCAAATGAAGACATTGTCTATTTAAATTGGAGGTATTCTGGATGTTAAAAGACAAACTTATCAGAAGGTCTCAGAATATGGGCCTGTTTTGAGCTATATTGCAGTGACCCTTCAGAATTGTTCTACTTGCTTCCAGCTCACATGCTGGGCTCTCAAACAGGATTTATATACTAACTTTGGTTCTTCCAAATGGTTTGAAATCATACTGTGCAAGTCATATATGTTATCGTTTGCCATATTTTAGGTTTCTTTGGTTCATTATACGTAGTTACAGGGGAGGAGTGGTTTTCAGCAAGGTCATAGTTCTCACTATGACTATTCTAACAGCTTTCATGAAAAATTCTTAGAATCGACTCGTAGAAAGATCTCTTTGAATAAAATATAGGGAATGAATTGAAGGGGAATGAGACAATGCAGGAATACCATTTCATGTTCCCAGCAGTGAGCGAATCAAGTCAAAGGGCAAATTTTGCTTACTCTCTAGGGCTTTGCATTAGAAAAGTAATTTTTCCCCTTTGCCGTTAAACTCGTAATCCTGGTCCAAATGAATAGTCCTGCTCTGAAGCTCCTTTCTTCAGTGAAGCTACTTGTCGGGATAGGTAGCCAATCTATATAGTCTGTGCTTGGATAACCAAATGGAGGAAATAACCCAGATGTTTCATGAGATTGGAAATTAAATAACTCTGTGAACTCTTTCTTTGCGGATAAGTAATGATTTGCATTAGTGTAAATGATTTCAGGCTCCACCGTGTGCTTTCCAATTCTATTTTATGCTCTTTTCAAGGGAAGAGATGAAAAATGCAGTGCAGAGATCTGTAATGATCCTGAATACGGCTTTCCGGATGGTTTCTGGGATCCCTCAGAGACATATTCTTGGCATGCGTTTCGCCCAGGCAGTAGTTTTGCTTTCTCATTAGTTAGGAGAGACAAGAGTGGTTTTCATCACACACGAGAACTCTCATCTCAGAAAGACAAGCCAGGGAGTTGCACAGCTATAGGTTAAGCTGGTCTTCATTAACAGTACGAGTGTGGCAGGGAGCGAGGAGCCATCAGACCTCTCCTAGGAGGCTCTGGGGAGAGATCTCGATTTCGGAGTAGGTCTGAGGTGTTCATTAATAGCACACCTGTCCACAGCAAATAACAAACCCTGGAGCAGGAAGCTGTTGCTTTTAAGTCAAACTCCAAGCCTTGCTTTCTGAATTCTACATACAAATTAAAGATGAAGACCCAATAAAATATTCCAAAATGGCTTTTCAATGGAGAATAATGTGAAGTCATGAGCAGGACTGCTCATAATAACACGGCGATGAATGGACAAAATGGCTCATAGACTGTATATGTATCTCTGATGACTTTGTATTTTGGCGTTAAGTATTTTTCTCTGACAAGTTAATAAAGAATATTAATCAAGAAAAGTATCATAGTTTTAGATGAACGGAGAATTGTTAAAATCTGACAAAATAGCACTCATTTACCATTGTATTGATAAGAATTTCAGTTAACTAGCTCTCTCTCCCCTTTTCTCCCCTCTTTCACTTTCTGAACAGCCATTTCTCGTTTTTACTGATGCATGCCATTCAGCATACTTTTTGAGGATTACTAAAATGCCCTGTCTTTTAATATCTTTATACATTCTCTCCATAAATTCTGATCCAAATTTGTTCCCCTTTCACACTAATGAATAAAACTACTACTTATTGGAAAATCCAGAGATTCCTTTTGCATGGTAGTCGCAATTACTAAAGTCAAGTGTTTTATATTTTCACTGGATTTTTAGCCTAGTTCTAGTAAGTGTTTATTGAAGTGCTATAATTATTTCTCTGTTTATCTGTCCAGACCTTACAAACTGGAATTTCTAAGAAGACATGGAGCACGTCTGCATTTTTTGCCCATCTCTCCTAACAGGTCTTAGCCTATGATGTGGCACAAAGTTGAAGCCCAAAAATTATGTACAACTCAAAGCTTTGAACTATTTTAACAATTTTAAGCCTGATATAATATTGTGCATCACATAATCAGAACAAGCATTTAATACCTATGCAATCAAAAATAAATTATATATGGTAGCATTTGCCAATTATGTTTCAAATAATTACTGCAAATGCACTCTTAAGTGACATTTTAATTGCAAAAATACAAATCTAGACTTTGAATCTTCAAATTATTTAAAGTAATTATATACTACCATGATTCAGAATGATAATCTATGAAAAGTTTCTTTCAATGTTATTTGAGGTTGTTCTCTGCCATTTTCAGAAAAAAAATAATAATGGTAATATGAATATTGGTGAATAATTATAAAGAGCTTAGTTTCCAAGTTCTGTTCCAAGGGTGACTTTTCAAATTTAATCACAATATTCACCCTTGGATACTGGTGTTACCAGACTGGCCCAATGGTTGAAAACTGAGCTACACAGAGTCTTGGCATTTGGACTGAAACCACAGACATGGTGACTGAGATAAGGAAAGACATTCCAGATTTTAACAGTAGACATTGATATTCCAGAGCTTTTGTTCTGAGCCATTTGAACAAGATGTTCTATCTTTCAGTTTGGAGATAGAAGCAATCACAAATTCCATGGGAATAAAAGGTATACTTGTTAATAATCAGTAAGCAAATGAATATTCATAACTCAAGATGAAAACATTACCTAGTTTATGTCTCTACTTAGATGATTGTGAGATTAATAGCATGGTTTTTTTTTTAAATGTATTTTTAAAAAGTTGAGGAAATTATGTATGACTTGAGAACACAGAATTTTATTTTGTAAAATGAGGGGTTAGAGTCTAAATAAGTCTCATTACACTATGATCTGATAACTGGTTTATACATCTTATAATAATATATGTGTATGGATAGCAGTCATTAGAAACAGCAAAAAAATGCATGTATTGGAATAACTTTGAAAAAAACATATGATATAGTATTGGAGTTATTAAAAATCCAAAATAAATGTGAAACTGTCATTTCTAGTGAGTTGAGAAAATCCAAACCCTGTCTATCAGATAAAGAAAATTGAAATCACTCTATTTCAGACACTCAAAGAAGCTGGCTTCAGAGGTCATGGCTAGAAGTGGGAGAAGTGCAGAAACAAAAGAATCCAGCTCAGGAACATAAAGAAAATGGAGGTGACACTCAGAGCTGGCAAGATGTTAACCCCACACGCTGGAGTCCAAATCCACACAGAGACATGGTGGGAAATGCTCCAGCAGTCCCTCCTGAATCCACAGAAGAACCATAAACACTGTTTTTCCCTTGGTAGAACAACATGAAATAACTGTCATGGCAAGTTATCTGAAAAATGACAGCCCCATTCCTATATCTAGAATCAAAGAAGCTTTTGCTTTTGTGTTTGAAGTATTGTTGGTCTACAGGGTTTTAGACTGCAATATAAACTTTTGTTCTGCTGAAGAGCATTGTGAAATTTGGGTTTCCCTATGCTCCTTAGAAACCTGAGTTCAGGTCTTTTTGTGAATTTATTTTGGGTCTGCACTGCAGTAGATCCTACGATCATCAGCACATTCAGGTGTTTTGGTATTCATGCTGTTAAAAAGAAACATCAACATGAAGAAATTAAATGGGATTGACAAGCAGACATGAACTGAGGCCTGAGTATACTGATAGATGCCAATCCAGTCGATAGAAACTGTTTTCCTGACTGAATAAATCCTAAAAATCCCGACCTCTTCTACTGAATTACACCAAGTTGAATCTCTTCACATGAGACCTACTGTACTGTGCTAAAACCTGCTTATCCAGATATCCTTTTACATATTTTTAGAGAAGCTTCTGTGTGTACTAACATATCCCCACAGGTACACTGTGTTGTAGATATTCTATGTTTCAATTTATTTACAGAGCTAATGCTTACTCTCATAAAGACATTGCATTTTTAATGTTCAACGGAAATATCTAGAGATTTATTTGGAAAATAATAAAAATCATTGGTTTATTAGAAAACCTGAGGTAATTTAAAAGTTTTGCTTTCCTATGGAATTTAAAGTCAGCATTGATTTCATGGAATATATGGAAAAGGTTAATGTCAAATAATGAAATTCCCTGCTCTCACTCAAGTCTTTGTGGTCTTGACTGATGATTTAATCTCGCTTTCTCTAAGCAAATATGGAACATTTATCTGTATCAAGAACTACAAAAAGATTTTTCCCATGACAATAACCCTAAATTTTTATTTGTTAGTCTTATTTTATGGAAATGAAAGTTGAAGTTCAGATAGATAACTTATCTAAGGTAAATTTGTAAATTTGGGGCTAGACTCTTAGATAGCAATCACTGAATCCAAAGAGTTTCTGTATTCAGCATACAGTGAACTGCTTCCTTCATTAAGTTATATTGATTGATGTTATTTACACAGAAAACAGTTGAACAGTAACAGGAATTGTTAATACCTTAAGAGACAAGTGAAATAATGGATGCAAATTAATGACTACACTCTCTGGAACTCCACGACTAGTCAGTAGACTTACATCCCATTTATCTTCCCATTATCCCAGAACAAACAAAACAAACATTTTAGAGAAACAGTAGTGTGAACGACAGATGACTTGAACATATATAAAAAAAGGATAGATATTTAATGTAGTAACTTAAAAGTTGAACAGTATTCCACATGTACTGGAACATGAAGGAGTAATTTAATAGCTAAATTAACAGTAAGATGTCAAGGATGTATGCATTCAATCAGCATCTTAGAAAGTCTTCCACTTAAACTTAAAATAAACCAAAAATATTTAAGTCAATATGGACAAAGTGCAACCCATGGTAGAGTTACAGTGTATGTTGTACTTAGCAAGATAAGCAAAATATTTACATTTTTCATTCTTTCACTTTCTCAATTACAAGTACATATTGAATGTCAGCTACATTGCATATGAACATAAGAAAAGATTGTGAGCAGACTCAGGGGTCCAACAGGGAATGCAATATCATGAGAAACTATACTTCTCTCAGTTATAAATCATTCTTACAGGCCCATGGCATGAAGAAGCAATAATCTCTCAAAATAGCTCTTCCTGTGTGGATGTCAAATTGCAGACCATGATGATGCACAGATGGGATTCTTAGGTGCTGTTTGACCGTTACCTCTAAGATCTCCAGAGAATAGCCTACTAGGATTAGTCTTATTTGAAAAGCATGATAAAAAGACCTCAACACAAACCATTTCCGAAGACATGACAAACCCTTTACTCTGAATGCAATATCAAGGATTTTTGGTTAAAATTCTTAATGCTTTCTAATGTTTGCGGTTAAAGCACATTAGAAATTACAAATATCCCTAACTTGAGCATGTAAGGTATCCATTGCTTTCTGATTATATTTAGTTTAGGCTTTTACTGAATGAATAAATGGATTTTCTACACAAATTAATATGTCACCACCTGAGTTCAAGCTTGTTTTCCCTCGTGCGTTCAAAGACTCTTTGCATTCTTTCTTGATCGTATATGCTCCAGTTGAAGCCATAAACTTGGAATTGATGCACATTTGAAAACCTCAAAATCCAAAGGCTAAAACTTATGACCTATATTTTAGTATCTTCTAAAAGCAATGTTCCTATACTACTTAATACTTAATTCTATGTAATAGCAAACTGTTAATGTCTTAATACATCCAGCAATATGATGGAATGGCTGACATAATGTTTATTCACATTTGCAAATGTGCTAATTTTGTTTTCTCTGGAAAAGTTTAAGTAATTTTTTTATTCTGAAAAACATCTCATGGAAGATTCCAAACTATAGTATAGAACCTTGGAAGAGCACAAGAATTTTTTGCTGCTACTTTTTTCAGTATTTCATGCTTTCTGTTAATAAAATTATTTGACTTAAAGAACTAAAGAAGCAGCTTCTATATTGTTCATATTGTGAGGCCGAAAATAACTATCCCTCTCCTGTACTTTTGACAGAATTAAATTGCATTTCTGATGTGTCAAACTGGAATATGTCTCCTTGTCTTGTGACAAGGTGCAAAACAAAATATATGTATAAAGTACATCCCAAGGTGACAAATTACAAGTGTGTTCTTTTTAATATTAAATGCTAGCTATCAATTCACACATTTTTATAGCAATAGTTTTAGTTTTTAAAAAGTGGCAAATGGAAAATAACCTAAGTAATATATGTTCATGTAAAGTGTGAGTAGTTCATTTTTTCCCTGTCTTATCCTTTAAAAATCCCAAACTTCCTCTAACTTAGCCTTTATTTTTTTATTTAGAGAGATTTTCAATATAGCAATTCTCTATAGCTTTAGGATTCTCAATCACAACATGATACTGGGTTCTATATTGGTATGAATCATTATTTATTATAGTAAGGTTGCAAATTTAAATTAATTATCTGGCTTCAATATTCTTCAAATTTAAAATAGAAGAGGAATAAGCTATCATTATGTCTTTGATGCGTTATAAAGTATGAATTCATTTAAATAATATATGCATATCTAGAGGAAGGATTGGCAGAGATGGTTCAAATAAAACAGACAAATGGGGGGATCATGTGGGAGTGAAGTTAAGTTGGGAGAATGGAAAGGAGGAAGGGCCTTGAGAGAGAGAGACAGAAACAAAGATGGAGAGACAGAGAGAGAGGTTGGCTGAATGGATGGATGGATGGGTAGATGCATCTGATATTGTAGCTGCATATAGTATTTGAATCGCTCTGATAAACTCACTCATCTTCTGAGAAAACTGTCTTCTCTTTATACTTCATGAGCTATCTCGATGTTTTGCCCAGAATGATAATGCCGCCACCCTGAGCAACACTAAATGAATTAGATATTAACACCTCCACTAAAGAGAGTCATATGTCATTTTCTCAGTGGTCAAATGGGTGCATTATGGAAGAATATTAAGGAATGTTTAAGTTCTATACTACCTTCATTACTTACTATGTGATCTTGAGAAAGTTATTGAATTTATTTTCCTTTCATTTTGAGCATCGCTAAAGCAAAAAATGTTAAATTTTGATAAATTTTCATGAAGGAGTAAGTAAGATATGTACTCTGAAATTTTAAAATTGATAATAATAATATACAATAAGCATTCCATATCATGTGGTGACCATGGATGAAATAAGATTCTTTCTTTATTTTTTCACTGAAATAACATTAGTTCATAACATGATATGGATTTCAGGTCACAACATTACATTTCAACATCTGTATATACTACATTGTGATCCCCACAAAATCTAGTTTCCAATCACCACCCGCTTTACCCAAATTCACCACACCAACCAAACTTTCTTGAAGAGTGAGTATAAACAAGGCATTTATAAAAGTGTGAGAATTGAAAATAAAACAACAAAAAGTCATGCATACACACAAAAACACAAGCTCAAAGCAGACATTTCAAGAAAATGGAAATCACTAAGTTTATACATTTGTGAACTGAAAGAGAATAGACAGCAAAAACATATGATGTCCTCTATAGCTGATAGCTGATTCCCTGTTGCTCTGGTTAACAGCATCTGTTTGAGAGATTGTGAACACCCCCAGATCTTACGGAAGACATCTGCAAAGTATGAAATGTGACCAGGTCTAGATACCAAGCACAGGAATAGGGCAGCAATGACCAGGTCTAGGAAGATAAGATGAGTTGGTGGTGGATGATAATCCAGTTGCCAAGAGGTTATTGATAAAACTGCTTGATTTTCCATGTTTCCTTATCTCCCTTTCCCCTTGTGCATCAAAATCCTGCTCCGATGAAGGTATCTGAGTATAGCTTTGTTGTTTGCAACCTGAAAAAGTCAAATTTAAAACTACTTAAACTATGACAGCTTCACATATAGAACAACAGATGAATCTATTTGCATGTGCGATGAAATCAACTGAAATAGAAGGCATTTTGAGAGAAAGAGTGCATCCTAAGTTGTCAGAGAGAGCGACTGGCTTCTCCCGACCATCTTTCAGTCACCGTCATTTTCCTGGACGACGGGCTTCTGGTCACATGCATTCAGTCACTCATCAAATCATTACTGAGTTCTTACAAATGAAGAAGTTGTTCGAAGTAACTTGTATACACTACCTTGTATGACTCCCCATCATCTGTGCAGTAGATGCTATTTCAAGTTCCAACTTAACAAAGGTGAAATTGGAGGCCTATGAATGTCAAATAACTTTTGCAAGATAACCCAGTCTATAAGCCAGAGTGTAAGATTTCTTGTCCAGTGAATCTGATTTTTTTGTATCTGTGCTCTTACCTAAGACACAACATTGCTTTTGACTGTATGAAAAAGCTTGCTGTTTCTTAAAACGCTGAAATTTCCTGCTATGCTTCAGTAAAGGAATTCTTAACCGATATAGTTGATTTTTCAGTCTTCATGTAGCAAAACATTAGCTTTCTGTGAGAAACGTAATGTCATAAAAAAAAAAAAATCTCCTCAATGCTCAGTTTTAATCTTCACATTCAATACATTTTGGAGGCTATTTTTTAAAAGAAGATATTTACTGTTTTAGAATATATTTTTGTAGGAATGATGAAATAGTGAGAGAATTTTTTTCCGTGGCATCAGGAGAGTTATACATAAGTGACTTTTCACCCCATTTTACAAAATATAAAATTATATTTAAAAGCTCTCCATTGTGTCAAATTTCAAATTGTTCACTATTGTTCATATTTCTCGTTGACTTGTCTGACTACTTTTACTTCAGTAGAGTCCAATATGTAATAACAGAGTAACATTTAATTATAATTACTATTTATCAGGACTTTGACTTACATTGTCTAATACATCCATTACTATTTCTGTTAGTCTCAGAGTTTGTTACTCTCCTTAAATTTTCTTTATTCTCACAAGCTTATTTTGTCAACTAAAAATGTTTAAATGGTATATAAAATACAAAGTATTGTTGGCATGCTCTGGTAGCTTAATGGTTAAGTCTACTGAATACAGTCTACAGCACCTCAAAGACCTGGGTTTGTGATAAAAGCCCAGATAACAACTAAATAAAATAAATGGAATGTTTCTTTCTCTCCTCTCTGCCTTCTATATACACATTATATGTGTGTATAGATATATATAAAATATTTTATGTAATATTGTTACAAATAACATTATATTGTAAAATATAATATGTAAAAGGTCTATGAAGTATCTAGATTAATGCATCTATGATTTTCAGAATAAGAATATCTTTAATGTTATTCTGTCTCTCAAAAAATATTTTCCATTTATTCAAGTCTCTCAATAATGTAATAACTTTTTCAATGCATTAGTTTTTCAATATTGATATCTTTAAATTTGGCCTAGATATTTTATTATGTGATTTTAATCTTAAATATAGTATTCTATTTTATCTTCAAACTAGCCATTGTTAGCACAGATAGACATTTATTTTAAGAGATGAATTTGGGGGTCTAGTAATCTATTAAATCATTCATAACAGCTAAAATATTTTAAGATAATTATATTAAGACTTTCTGGCACTAAATATAATTTACAAAGTAATAAAAATTTTTCAATTTTCCCATTTTGAGCATCTCTTTTTATTCACATTGATAACAATGTAGTCACCCTATTTTGAACAATGTCAAATAATAATGGCAGTGAGCCACACCCTGTTGGAACACTGGTTAGGTCAGCCGCCTCTGAAGGCGTCCATGTCCATGTACATCACAACATTTGGGAGAACAATGAATTAAAAATAAAATAAAATGCTTCTCCCTCCTCTCTCTTCCTGCCTAGCTGCCTACTCACCTTCATTCCTGCCTGCATCATTCCTTTAAAATGATGATGATGGTGGTGGTGGTGATGACAGAGGTCTATTTTGCTTAGCACTTTAAAGAGATGATTTCTACTGCTTCCTCATCACTTTGAAAATGGCTTAATGGTGATACATTTATATCCATGTATATATCCCATCAATCAAAGGAATTATTCATTTATTTCAAATTTTCTACTTAGTCAAGAATATTTTTCAATTTTATGCAATGCTTTTGAACATTTATAGCAAAGATCATATATTTTAGTTTAATGATTACTCAAAGAAATGCCTTTCCTAGTATTAAATACTCCTTGATTTCCTGGTATAATTTCTACTGCATCATATATATTTATAAAGATGTTTATTTTTGTGACTTTTATTTAGCGTTTTATCATTGCTGTTCAAAATTGAGATAAGTTTAAGTAGAGATATTTCTTTTTGACATCTTAGTTGGAGACAAAAGCTATATTATCTTTTTAAAAATAGAAATAATTTATCCATTCTTCCTTTTCTCATTTTAAAAGTCATTAGAGTGTATGTCTTTTAAGTATCATGTTAATAGTCATTGATCAGACCATAAGAAAAGGTGTTGTTTTTGTTTTTAATATGAGGTTGCCTTTTATAAGTATTCTGCTTGTCTTCTAAAGTGATTGATATTTTGGGGTTTTCTGTCTTTGGGACATCAGTGCGGTCATTGTATTTCCCTAGAAACTTATTTGCATGGTGTATGTCTCAATAGTTTCATAATTCTCTAACTTCCTTCTGATTTTGTCACATTTTTTCCTTTGTATTATTCACTCATAATCTTTTAAACTGAAAATGCATGCTCATTTATGAAAATTATCTGATGCCTCTAGGAAACAACTCTTGAAATGTATTTATGATTCCCACTACGGGCATTTCCATTTCTTGGTTCTTCTCTTGGAAATTTTATTGCACACAAAATTACTGCAGATGTCAATAAAATAGTCAGCATGCATTTTTGGGTCTGTTTGTTGCTTCATTTTGGTTGAACATATTGTGATTTTGGATGTCGATGACTACAAAAGGCATTTTACTAATGCCTGAGCAATCCATTTACTCAAATTATATTAATTTAATGTTCAGTAGTAAAATAAATGGAAATCATTAGCATGATCAGCATGTCAGTATTGTTTACAGAATAAAGCATAATTTGCCTAAGAAAACAAGAACTGCAGGAAAAAATACTATACATTCTAGCTTTAATTGGCAGCTCCTGGTTATTTGGACTCCAGAGGCTATTTTTAATGCTTCAATTTACATATCTGCATGCAGATTCAGTGCTCATAAAAAGCAAGAAACTGACAGACTCTGAGAACACATTTCCAACTTGACCATTGAGTCATTTCCATGCAATAATGGTATAGCTGTCTCTTCAAGGATCAAGGTATCCATTAGAAAGAGGGTCCTTACCCACCCCTCTCACACCCTTTTCTTGAACTCCTTCAAAGATATATTTCTATTGTTTACAAGCCACTCAGTCATACATATATTACTTGGATGTAAACTAGATCTTTAAATAGGTGAAAGTTATCAACCCATGAACAAAGACATCTAAAAAGAATAATTTATTATTATTATTATTATTATTATTTTGCCAGTGGAACTCTTCAAGCATAAGATATTTAGTGACATCCTAAAAGTATCTCCCACAAGTCAAGAATATTAAACTAGATCAATAAATTCCAGGTCTGTTTTCAAAATGAATCTAAAAATTTGGTAAATGAATTCATTAACTGAATACATATAATCTGGTAAGCTAACTAATTCATTAAAATTGATTAAAGCTCTAGTAGCAATAATTCCTGAAGATATGGAATAATGATCTCTTTCATTTCAAAGCAGTCAGCCTTTTATGGGCGTTTGTTGGTATGTGAATCTAATTTGGAATTTCTTAACAAATGTCACTCTAGCAGAGAAAAAAAAAGAAAAACTTTTTGCTCAGTTTTTCAGTTCCTCATTAGATCTTTATTTTTCTTGTTGAGTGTGAAAATATAGCTGAGCCTTGTGCAAGTAGACAGCAGGAATGGTTGGTGATTCTCTGCCCTTTGGCAATCCACGAAAATACTCAGATTCGTGAATGTTGCAAACCACTGAGGCCATTCCTCAGACCCCCCAGATCCTCTGAGATTATTTTGTTGACCTGATTCTACAAACTTCCAGCCTCCTCCTTTTCTTTGAGTTGCTTTTCAGGAAGTGACGTTTTCCCAGTTGCCATAGCACGAATAAAATCATGACCTTCCTGGGTCCATGGATTATTTCATAGTTGTTACCAAGACTCAGATGCGATTAGGCTTCATTTGGGGGAGATTTTATCCATTCAGGTCATTAGAGCTCTCAGAACTTTGGTCAGAGAACCCAATAACGAGACTACTCAGGTTCCCAGTTTAGGTAACAACTTTCAAATAAGAATAATTGAATACTTGGGGTTAAATAAAGAAAACTACCTTTTTCCTGAGTTACCAGTATTAAACAACAATATAAATACACATTTCTATTCTGCTTGGATATGCTCTTCCTAAACCTACTCTGGTGACTGATCAGATAAGTTCATATTCTTCATTTTGAAAGAAAAAATATCAGTACATGTATATATATAAAACACCAGAGAATCATTATTCTCACAAATTTTATTTCAACAGCAATATTGTTTTGTAGTATGCTATCTTGAAAAAAAATATTTAAGTAAATTAAAATCTTAGGCTGATGCTAAAGTGAGTTAATTAATGGAGGTAATTAGATAACAGATTATTTCTAAGCAATATATACTACAAAACTTTCATCATTAAGCATAACTTAAATTTACATGCTTTGTCTTCTTGTTTATGTAATGGAGAGACTATTTGGGTCAGTCAGTGAAATGTTTTCACTTTTGGCACTTTGAGGAGTTATACTTTAAGAAAATCATGAGTAGTTAGGGAAATCACAAATTATTTTTTTTCCCTAAAGATATGTCACTACTGTTCCAAAATGATAAAAGGGTAGTATCTAAATGGAAAAACATAGAACACTATTAAAAGTTTGTAGAAAGGGCATTTTATTTGTTGTTGACAAAGTTGACTAAGTTTGATGGATTTATTTTTAAGGTATTTAAAAAAGTACTTGTGTTTATACTTTCTAGTGGTATTAACCAACTTTTAATAAGAGGTTGAAAAAGTTGTTTGCTGCCTTAAATGCCTAGATAATAAAAGATTCTGTGTCTAATCAGAATAACTGGTATGATTTGTGTTGATTTTATTATATCGTCCTTATTTACGAAAACACAGGTGTCTACTCTGGAAACAACCAAGATTATTTATCTTCATGTTACCTCTTATATTTACCTTTTAAACTTTTTCTCCTGATTTTGTTTAAAAAGGAAATCCAATAGTATTTCTCGGTAAACTTACATTCTATTTTAAGGACATACTCAAATGTCACAACAGCTTTGAATATTTTGCTTTTCCCCAAACAAAATGATTAATTATATATTTTGCACCTAAGATGTCCTTAGGATTTCCAGAGACCCCTTGAAAACTCATAATGAAGTTAATCATTGACTTTGTAAAATGAAAGTTGCTAGAAATGGTTTCATTTGACATAGTAGTACCAATGAGCTCTAAAGGAAGAGTGAAGTCCAAAAGGATGCTTAGCCTTAGCATGGTTAAATTCTTTTGAATAAAATGTTGGCATGTAGACATTTAGACATCTACACTTACTTAATTTCTTTATTTGATGTCCTGCCTACATTTTTGGTACAGTTCAACCAAATTCTTGGTTTTTCATGGAATATCATTTATATATAAATATATATGAAGTTTTTTTTCAAAAGTGTAGCCTTTTTATAAGTAAAATAACTATGAGTAAACCTTGTAAATAAGGTTAGCTAGTTTCTACCGATACTTTGTCTGAAAAAACTGTTATGAATTTGTTTTTCTTGTGTTGCATGCCCCAGCCACAACAAATTTTCTTACTTGCACTTTTCTGACAATCTCATCAGTTATTTCCTTTTGGGAGATATCAGTAATATAATATAACTGTGGCCATTTTGAAGTTTTTCTCATCTAAATATATTTGTTTTACTTTGCACTGAAACACCCCTGGAACTAGCGGTAAACCAGAGAGCTTTGTCTTTTATTTGAAAAGACCCTCTGTGAGTCCCATGGAAAAGGATCATACCTGGTACTTTTGGATATATCTTTCTGATCGGTTTGCTCACACACCCGAGACTGTAAGAACAGACTGAGTCAGAATATCCCAAATCTGCATTTGGCAGCAATTGTGTTCACACTACCACTAACTAAGATTGAGTAAACAAGAATGAATTATACAGGGATTGGCATTCCCTGGTGGCCTAGTGGCTTATTTTGCTTTGGCACAGTATACATTCATCTCAAGGTACAGGGTTCACGACCTAGGGCCTGTGGAAAAACCAAGATGAATAACTAAATAAATATAAATAAAGTGCCTATTTCTCCTCTCTATTTTGGCCTGTGCCTCAACTTCATTCCTGTCTGCATCTTCCCTTTAAAAAAAAAAAAGAATTAATTATACAGCATGAATAGGGCTATAAGACTGTGATTTTTGTTTGGCATACTGTTGATGTTTTAATATTTTACTTTTTAGTTATGTAAGAAGCCCCTTCTTTTTCTCTCAACAATCTATAACTCATGATACTTAGTAGACTCTGCTTTTGAAAACATCAATGAAGGATTTATAAATTATATATTTTATTTTTCTCTGAATAACACCTATGGAATTTGGAAACTCTTTTTCCGTATTCTTATTTTCATGGCAATATAATTATTTACCTAGGTTCAATCAGAATCTGCCCTCCTTTTTACCAGGATATAATTGGAAAGAAACATTGATTATATAACAAAGTACTTCCCAGGAATGCCCAGTTTGAGAATGATGCTAATATAATCAGATATGACCAAACGTTTTTAACAAACAAAGTTTAACTTTATGAAGACAATGCTTATAAAGTCCTCTTGGGAAAATTGTCCTGGTTTTTGGCTCACAGAGTTTCAGGTTTTCATTTGAGTAAAGAAGATGATTTTTTAGTAGACTTGGGAATCTTGGGAGAAAGAAAATTCCCCAAATTGATAAATATTACAGATAAAATTTGGTGAAGAGTTTATGGCTTGGTTTCATGGACTCAAGAGACTTTTAAAAGTCATCTGGATTTCCTTATGAAATCTTCCAGCAAGACAAACTTAAGACTGTCTGTAGAGTAAATTACCATCTTTAACTCTTATATAAATGATTAGATCAAATTAATAACACTAGTTTTATTTTATAATAAAAAACAATGTCTCTTTGAGATTGTTTTTGATTCAAAGAGGGGTGTCTGCAGGCTAAAATGCTGTGTTTAAGTGGAAAACTATGTATTTTCTGTAGCACATCTTTCCCAGTCATTATTCTAAATCCCTATAGGTAGTTTCTGATTTCCTACCTTTCTGTAAACTATGAGTAGTTGATGGATATGCATGTTATGCCTTATATGAATAAAATATATATGACTCATTCTGCCCTATCCTGAGAAAGACAATTTTGTTATCTTACTGCAAGATAATGGGACTGAATGTCAATTTTTACCAAATTTTCAGTGATTTGGCAAAAACACTCCAACCTAACATTTCTTATATTTATGCCTGACTGGTGTCTTTGAGAATTAAAAAGTGACTGTTCAAATCTCTTTCTGGACTCCAAAGCTGACCCTTAATTCCTAGGATCTCAAGAAGCACTGAATGTGTAGAACTCAAGGACTTGAGACAACTTGATAGAACTTGGACAGGATTCACCAGAGAAGCAAATCTTCCAGGGTGTGTATTCTCCTTGGACAAGCTGCTGTCCAGACCTCTTAGGAAGTCTGATTTCATGTTTGGATCATGTATATCCCTGTATGCCAAGGTCTTCTTGTACCCTTCTTGAACAAGATCACCGAAAGTGTGACATCCTGGCTTGAAGATTTTGAGAAACTCTACCAACAGAGCCAAATCTACCTTTAGAGAACTTCAAAACCACAGTCTGCCAATTTCAGGATAAATGACTGGTCTCCAAGACCCTAAAAAAAAAAGAATCTGGTTCTTTACCACCACTACTCAACACCTGGAAAAACCAGAAGGAGACCTCCTGAGATCATGCTTCCCTGGAGGTTTAATTTTTGCTTCTGACTTGTTCAGTGACAAGTTCTATTTATATATCTTGATCAAAAGGAAGAGTGATAGTCTTGGAATGTATCAGAATCATGTGTCCCAGAAAGCAGTGATGGCTGAGAAATATCCTCCTACTGAGATTCCAGAAGTAGTTAAGTGTGAAAGTCCAACCTGCTCTCCTGGGAGATGCCTTCAGCATCCTTGATGGCTCAGGTGAGATCAGTATCCAGCCTTCCTCCTTAATTCCCAGAAGACTCAAGGGTGACTATGGTCATACCTGTCTCTCTAGCCAAGATTCTTCTTCTTTTCATGAGGACATTTTTTATTGAAGAGCTTTTTCCTTATTGGAATAGCCTGATAAAGTCATCACCTTAATTGTCTTGTGCATTTCATCTTTCACACATTTTGCCTCCAAGTAAATCATCCAGATATACAACTTCTTTCATCTAAGCTTATCCAGTCATTAAGCATGAGTTAAATCCAGTTGAAAGTATTTCCATAAATTAAAATGTTACGATGTCTTCTACTGTAGATACAATGACAGCAGAATGGGAAAAGCATAGTTAAAAGAGTTAAGTTCACTATTTATTGACACATTTTCCTGGCTAACAGAGGAATACAGCAACAAAATTAATGTTTAAACTGTTTTGAGTACTGAATACACATATATATCTTGCTTGTTGTAGTTAAAACAAAAATCATAATATTACAGGAGATGAAATTGCAAGACTATGTTGACTCAACTAGATCAAAAGGAGAAAGCTTTCTCAGTAAGTGTGTGTGTGTAGTGAGTGCATGTATGTATGTATGTGAGTGCTGTATAGTGTGTGTATCCTGTGTGAACTGTGTAGTGAGTGTGTGTATATAGTATGTGTGCATGTGACTGTCTAGTGTTTGTGTGCAGTGTGTGTATAGTGAGCGAGTGTGTAGATTATATAAAGTTTTGCTGTTATATATGAGGATATGTCCAGGCATGACCTGATATTCTTTAACACACACATCCCATTCAGAGAGTTTCACAGACATCCAATACTACCTTCATGCGATATCTATTCTAGATGAGACATTTTTTATATTGTGTAGACCTAGATATTACAAGTCCATAAAGTTACATGAAAAGCTTATCTGTGTCGATGAGTTTGGTAAATGTTCTCTTATTTCTCTTCCAAAAATAATAATGATTTTTGGTGTTTTAAACTAAATTGCCTTTGTTTCCTAAAACATTTGCAAGTGAAATGTGATATGTCTATATTTCAATAATAGAAACACATTAAGTTTCTAATACTTTTTATGGATAAAAGTAGGGCAATCTGTAATTAGTATGTGTATTTATACTGCATATGTATGTATACATGCTATGTATATATTTTATATATGCTCTTTCTTTCATCAAAATGTAGTGTCTTGTTGTGCCTTCATCAGTGTGCGTATGTGTTTCTACACGTGTTTGAGAGGATGAAAAAGTAAGTACAAGGCCAAATGGAAATTGCAGGGGTTTAGAGAGTGAATTAAAGTATTTTCAGAATGACATTTCTCCTTTCTATTCGAGTCTTTGTATGATTTAACTTTTTTTCATCAAGAGGTAATGCTAGTAACTATTTCAAATGCATTACAAAATAGATGTATCATCCAGTACCTTTTAATTCTTACCCATTATGACACTTTACTTAAGCAAAAAGTACTAATTATACCAAAGATCTAAGTAAATTGATGAAAAGAAATTAAAGATTTATATTTAGACATAATGGTATGGGCAATTACACTTAAACGTCTACTCTGTGGAGTATAAGCTCTTAAAACTTCTGAATGCCTACAGAAGTTTAAGTATATGTCCACTATCTATCATTTTCATCCAGCAGGGAATAGTGATGGCATCATAGGGCTAAAGAGTAAATACTAGTTACTGAAAGTGAAGATGAGTCACTTCTACCATAAAAGAGAAATCACCAAGGAAGAGGTGTTGAGTTGCACAGTGGAAGTTAAAATGCCCCCAAAACTACTGGTTGAAACATATCAAATGCGGGATATCTACTATATTGAACATTCTGACCTGGAGGCGCAATTAATAGGGAGACAAATGAGAACATAAGATGGAGCAAATGACGGGATGGAGCAAAAAGAGTCAATATAGTGAGGGCAGTTTCTAATGAAAAAAGGATGGGGTGGAGAAGAAGAGAAAGAATGGGAAGAAAAAGTGATGAGTTATTACTACATGATGAGGACCAAAGGATATTCCTCTGAGAATGGAGAACAGTTATAGAGAGAGACCTGCATTCTGACAGCTCCAAACAATGAAGGAGGCAATAAATATTCACATGCAGGTAGAAGAAAAATGCACACACACCTTTGTGGAGCAATTTTAACCATATATAAGGGCTGTAGTGGTTGACTAATGCCAATTCATGGAAGATTAAATGCAACAGTTAAATATATTTATCTACTTATATTCACAAGTAATGCAAGATGAAACAAACAATATAAATGCGGACTTGATAGAAAGAAAATTTAATTCTCAATGCAATGCCTGTCACAAAGTACACAAATTATGAACTAAAATTATGAACCAAATTCAGAAATTATGAACCAAAAGTATAACTGAAAGTGCAGGAAATGATTTTGAAATGATCCCAGATTAAGAGAATGCAAAGTTTTCTGCACTTTCATTTTGCTTTTGACTAAAATTTTCTCTGCATTTAGTACACATACAGACATATTAGAGAAACATATTCTGCGATACTTTTAATGAGATGATACTGTACATGTACTCATTCCTCAGCATGTAGTCAAAAGATTCCAATATCTCTGCCTCTAAATATACACATATTAAACAAATGCATGGACTTTCAAAACATGGAAGTGTAAACATTTAAACAAATCCTTTTGATGAGCAATCAAGTTTTCTTAAAACTGTACTTGTTCTCATTTACGTGCATATGCTAGCTTGTGGAGAAGAGACCTGATTGAAATGGCTTATGGACTTTTAAATTGTTGTTGAAAACCAGCATGCATACGAGAAAACAATTTATCATCAATTACCCAGCACTATCACTATAATTGAAAGAGTTTATTTATTCTACACTTTTTCCAATTCTAGATTATAATATTCCTTTAAATGTTGAAAATGTAAGAGATAGAGTATTATTTTCCCAAGTTTGATGTGCCCTAGTTGCTAGAAAAGCTAATCATTTTATATACTAACCAATAATTGCATACATAAACTAACAATACATATTTCTTATGTGTGTCATGTTCTGCGTATATTTTTTACTTATTGTGTTTATCTTTTTATTATAATTTTATTGAAACAACATTCATTGTAATGTCATATATTTTTCAGTGTGAATTAATATCTGTATATAATACCTTAGGTTCAACTCTGCCCTTTTCCAGATAATTGACCCATTTTATCCAATGTTCTTATACCCTTTTGTTTTCTTAATTTGAAGAGCTCTTTGTTACATATGTTGAAAATGCTATCTATCCAGTCTGTCACTTGATTTGTTTCTTATTTGATTTATAGTACATTTTTGTGTTTTGCTTTAGTAACTTTCCCTTGATCTTGGAAATCTAGGAAATTATCCCCATCTGCAACACTCAGAATGACTAAAATCATTTTCTGATTTTTCCATAATTATTTAAAAATGTTTTCAAACATGTATATTAGAAGTGCATTTAGTTAAGTTTGAATATATGTTCAGTAAAGACTTCTTTTTCTAAAATGGAAAACAAAACTGTCTGCAAATATTTACTAAATTGGTTATCTTCACTAATATTTGAAATATCAAATATTTATTAGCCCACTTCAATTTCATGTTTCGAGTATCTATATAGTTCGTTAATATATCAGTACATCCCTACTCAACACGCAGTGTTTTAATGGTGAGGATTCATGTTTTGACATCACAGAGGACAAGCAACACTGTGGCTCATTTTCAGAGCAGTTTTCCAATTATATTTTAACAGCAGACTTTTCAAATCAGCTTTTCAAAACATTTAAAAAAATGTATTGTTGGTATGTATAGTGAAGAAGCTGTTCGGTCAATCACCTGCAAAGGAATGCAGGCCACATGACCATGGGTTTGAGACCCGGGACTGGGGGAAACAACCAGAGTGACTAACTAAATGCAAATAAATAAAGATACTTCCTCTTCCTCTCTTCCTGCCTGCCTGCTCACCTTCATTTCTGCCTATACCTGTCCTTTAAGAAAAAAAAAAAATCATCACATATTGCTTAAAATATTCATTCTTAAAAATAAGCTCGTAAAGATGAATGAGCTCTGTATTTGCTTTTTCCACAAAGGAATGATCTGAAGACACCACCCTCCTCTGGGAGATACTCAGAATTGATTTTATTTACAAATACAGCTTTCTGAAATGACATGGTCACCTTATAGGTTGGATTATTGAAATTCAGTGAGAGCAACTATTAAAAATGTCTGCCTTATTTCTAAGAATTAGTATTTTAAACCATGAAATAGAGTGATTTTATTGCAAACATTTATTCTAATAGCCAGGTGTGATTATAAGCTTATATATATATGTATATTTATACAGATATATGTGTGTGTGTATATATATATATATATATATATATATATACAGAGAGAGAGAGAGATTTCATCGTAAGTATATGACAACATTGATACTTTACCGCAATAAAATGCATGTCAATATTTTGGGGAGAAAAGAGTTGCTACTCTCATCAAATTATATTCAATTAGCTTTTACCTGTTAAGTCCTAAATCTGTGGTATCTGCTAAAAGTAGGATTGTATGAAATTGCATTGGTGTCTCTGTCATACGTGAAGTCAGTGAGACATCGAGGGGAGTATTGTTTCTGACACTGGAACCAGCAAAGAGTAACAGACAATAACATGGCTGATTACTAAAGTCGAAGATGTAAATTCTGCTACATTTCTATGCATTAAAAGCCTTAGAATCCCTGAATTTTAATACAAAATACAATGAAGTGTATCAAATGAGATTCCCCTATCTCACCTAGTAATATGAACACTTTAAAGGGCAAAAAAGATGGCTTTAAAAACCTTTGCCTCACTAAGTTTCAAGAATATCTTGTTTTATTTCAAAATCATATTGATCGCTCCACATGTTCTTCCGTGACTGGCTCTTACAATATCAGCATCCTGATTGTCGCCTCCCCAAAAGAGCCAGAGACAAAAATGGTGAATGATTCTGTGGCAAGACAGAATCTCGTAATTGCATGCAATGAAAGCAGGGATGCAGGAGTACATAAAAAAAAGTGAAAAGAGAAAGACCCTCTATTTTCACTGTGACAGTGTCTACTTAACCATGCCCTATTCATAGTGATGAACTCACACAGCATAAGCTTTTAAAAACACAAAACCATAACCTATCATTTGCCTCTGAAGGGAATTCCACTTAAAACGCAGCTCCAATTTCTCTAATAAATGGTGAAATTCAGATATTATTGTGCCTGGGAGACCTCACTTGATTAAGACATAAAATTTCACTAGACAGTTTTAAGCAGTAAGAAAAGAAGGTAGTGTATCCTAATTTTTCTTTGAAGAATTCAAACTAGTCTTTCATATTACGCCACGGTACGTGACAAGTACACACAGGCATTCCTTTCTATGAGTATAATGAAATAATCAGCGGAAACATCATCTAGTGCTTAATAGTATGACTTTCAGAGATATATTTGCTGGGTTCCACTTTTTGCTTCAATGTTTACGACCTATGTGTCTTTGGATAAGTCCCTAAATCTCTTTGTGGCTCACTTTAATCCATATTCATGCAGGGGTAATGAGTACTTCTTTTATAAGATGGCTATAATGATAAAAATATTTTAAAATACATAAGGAACATAGAGAAATGTTCACTTTATAACTAAGGAGACTTAGAATGTTTTAATGGGGGGAGAGGGGAGAATTCTTGAGAGGCCTTTCCAAAAATCTCCAAGTCTTTTGAATATTTGCATGACTTTGGACACTGAATGAAAGTGAGAACCCAAGGTTGATTCCTAGGTCTTTGGCTGGAGCAACTAACTAAAAGGAGAAGTGGGACTTTATTAGGATATAGTTTTATGGCAAGAGTTGATTTTCATATTTTAAATATTTGTAATCACGATATGGGAAATGCATTGTGGGGTGGGGAAAAGGAGGATATAGTCAGAGATAAGTGGACTTTGAGGTTATGCAAATATAGAGTTGGCTTCGAACCTAAGTATTAGCAGGAAGGATGGGGGTCAGTCTTATGCAGTGAGTCCACACGTGGTGTGTGGGTGTGATCCCCAAAACACCTAGATGTTGACCTTCGACTTGGGAAAACATAAGAGCAACCAGCAGAATAACTAACTAACGTCTGATGTCTTTTATATAGTCTTAAGTCCCTTGGTTGTCCCCAAGTCTGTCTTTTATTACTGACTTTCTCCTGTTCGATTGGTTAGACAACCCATTTTAGCTCTAGGACCAAAGTGGCAGAAATGACCCTGCTGCAAACTGCTGTCTTGAACAGTCCTAAAGCTATAACTTGTCAGACAAATCTTAACACAGCAATCAAGGGGAAAAGAGAAGTATTGTGGAAGTAGGAAGAACCACAGAGAATTTTGCTCGACTATTTTTCACCTGTCAATGTTTGGATGTAACTTTCTTAGTCATAGTTTAAAAGCTGTCAGGACTGTGAATTCCTTGAGCCCCATCAAGAAAGCTCCAAGTGTCTTGAATCCTTGGATAGGATTTTGGGAAGAAACTCAAGAGAGAAGTCAGTGATGATTCTTATGTTTTTGGCTGAAGTAACTGAGTCAATTGAGTGCCATCCACCGAGAAGTGGGACATTACTGGGGTATAGCTTTATAGCACAGGTGATTTTGGACATGTTAATTTGACCTGCTCATTAGCTGGAACATACTATGATACTGATGTAAAGAGTTCAGAGTTCAAGAAATAAAAACATTTTACAAAGCATTATTCATCTTATTTAAAACTATGAAAGAAATAACATGAGAATTATCATTGAAACAGATGTCACAGGAGAAACTAGCAAAGCCCAAGATGTTGGAATTATTTGAATGATACAGAAAACTAGATGTGCCTTGTGATAAGGCCAAGAAAAGGGAATGTTTAAACAAAGTGAAATAAACAGCTCTGTTGAATATTTCCAAAAGCATAAGACAAATCCAAAGAAATACTATTGGATTCGGTCACATGAAGACAACCGGTGATTTTAAAAAGAGAGTTCACACTGGAGTTCTAGGGCACACATTTTTATTTGAGTGAACTGAGGCAAAGTCTTGATGGTTTGCACTTCTTGAAAATTCCTCCTAGAGTTTTTTGTCATGCCAGAAGCAGAGAAATGTGGGGAGGTACAACTGAATTGAGGCAAGAGCAATGCTTTTCTTCAAAATGGAAGATACGATAGTGGGTAGATATCTTATAGAGGTTTTCCAAAGAGAGGGGTCAATAAACTTTTCAGATGAAGGATCAAGAAATTGCAGACCAGTTGTCCTAGAGAAGTCTAGAATAGAGGATCAGAGCTGAACTTTCATAGAAACAAGACTACTTCTTCCATCAAACAGAGACTATGTGCATAGGCACCGAGATGGCCAGAGACACAGGATAACAGTAATGGGAGGATTAATGACGTCTAGGTTGATTGCTGCAGTTTTCTCAATGATGAGTAAGCAAGTTCACGATGAAATTTTTTTAAAAAAATGGAAAACGAACGAAGAGGAAATGAAATGTTTATGTTCCCATATTTACATGGAGAGCGAGGGACATCGAAACAAGGTAAGAGTCACAGCCCCACTAGGCAGACTCACTGTGTGTTGTATCTTGAGCAGCATGATGTTAAATCAAACATGATCTGAAGTCTTGATATTCACATGAACCATTTCCCGTATTTAAAAAAGATTCAACTTCCATTGCTACACAGATCATAGTCATCTAGAGACAAGGACAAACCTTTCAAATTAAAAATAAACCCTAAAAACTTAGCACAATTTTCTCTGTGGTGGAGTTTTCATATGATAAATAGGATGGAACTTTCTGTAGAATTCATCTAATGTCATTTGAATTATTTTTTGAAATGTTTATTTACATATCCACCAATATGCATATGTATGTGCATTTCACCTTAATCATTTGTCTAAAATATTGTTCTGAGGTCAACAGAATTTCCAAATCTTTCTGAATTCCTCATGATACTCTGTGAAATAATTGGAAGACGGATATTGCTTTAACGCTGTCTGATTTTTCCTGAACACATTGCTTCCCTGTAAGCCACATAATATTTCAATTAAACTTGTGTTCCACTGATGCATATGCCATTATAATTGGAATTTCTTAAATGTGTCTTTAAATATTTTCCTCTAAAGATATTCTCTTTAGATTCTAAGCATGCAAACACATTGCACTCTGTCTGTTTACCTAGCTTTGTACATATCCCTAAACAGCTCTGGGGATATTTGCCACTAATGCAAGTGGGTGTTTATATACTAAGTGTTTGTTTATTCATGAGAATTCCAAAATGTTTGGAATGTGATAAAATGAATCAATACTACAATGGTCACTGACGTACTCCCCAAATTTCAATTTAAGTCATGTTTATTTTCTAAACATTCTGTGAACACTCACAGTAGTTTGACCACTGTTTCCTTTAGAATAATCTGGAAATACTGCTGCCACCACGTTTATAACAAGGGCTATATGGCACCCTGGCGACCCAGGTGGTAATCTGGCCATAGGGACATAGATCACAGAAAGCCCAGAGACCAGGATTCATGACCCAGGGCCAGGCAGGAACAACCAAAAATGAAATAATTAACAAAAATACTTCATCCTCCTCTGTCTTCATTCCTGCATTCTTACCTGAACTTCATTCCTGCCTGATTTCCTTCCTCTTTAAAAACAAACAAATAAAAAGAATGGCTGTATCAGTGAACAGTGTTCTTCTGACTAGCGTGAATCCAAGATGACAGATTTCTACATTCTTGTCATCTTTCTTCTCCCTAAAGTAAGTATGTGCATGCAAACACAGTTATACCCCACACCTTCAAACATTTCATCCTGCATATGCCTTTTAATGTGTTTTTATTTATTGACTGAGGTAATGAATTCAGGATTCTTGTTTCCAAAGTTATTTTCATAATTTTAATAATGACTTATTGGGAAATAGTGCACAGAGTCTCCAGGTAGCCTTTGGTCATTATTGACATGGCAAAATTCTTCAATGATCCAGTCACATGTATTAGATCCTATGACTTTCTAGGGTCACTAGCTTGCAGGGGGCCGATCATGGCATTTCACAAATTCTGAAGGCATAGGAGTCAGTTCTTTATCATGAATCCCTTTACGTTAGTGTGCAGGCAGCTCCCAATAGTTCTGTTCTCTGACGATGTTGAGTAATACAGGAGTCAAAATCTGCCCAGTGCTGGCATCTGAGAGTTTATGTTTAGTCTGTGCAGATTAATACATATATATATACTTAATGTTTATATGCATTTATACATACATGTGTATTTATGTAAATATGTATGTACACATACCATACACATACGTAGAACTATATATATACTGCTTTGTAAAAAATAGTGCTTTTATCAGCACTTACTTTTTTCATTTTATTTTTAAGATACTGTTTGCTCCAGCTCAGAGGAGACACAGGTCACTTGTAATATAGTTCTTCTTAGAACCACACAGAAGGGTCTCTAATCTGAACAGAATTCCTTCTCATCTTGTACAGAGACACGTTCATCACTCTTGCTTATCACCCAGCTGTTTCAGGAAAATCATAATCGTTGCTGAGGTTTGATGCTTCAAGACAGTGATTTTAAATAAAGACTGTAACAGAATCACTCTGTAGTCAAAATAATTACAGCTTCCAATTACTGACCCTCTACACACACCAGGTTACTTGTATTATCTTTAATTCTCAGGAGAACTGCAGAGGTCAGAAAGTTGAAGTTCACGGATTTTGAACTTGACAAAGCTAATGGTAAACTGGTATTTGGATCAAATTTAGGCTAAATTGAAAGTTCATGACTATTCTACTTAGGAAAAATTGTTCTTGTCCTTAAAGAGAGACTTTTTTAACTACTGAAGACTTCCAGAGGTGTGCTAGTTTACTTAAACTATAACTAAGAACCCAGAAAACCTAGCTGAGTTAGAGAATTAAGAGATGATTATTGTAATGGGGATTACTGGGGGAAGAGTTCTAGTCATGTGTCCTTATGCTACAATCTCCCAAACAGTTCAGGCTCATAACCAAATCAATCTTTGAAAGAAATAAAGAAATGTTCAATTATGTTGAAGTGAAATATTTCTTTCCAGAATGAATTCAATACAAAAAGCTGATGATACTTATTCCTCTAGCGAGCTTAGAACCGGAAAAATAGGCTGTAGACTTTGAAGGCTTTGACATTCTGAATAGTGTGTTAGAGTCATGAGTGTCATCCATTTTGTTTCCACCAGAAGTTAATGGTGGAGCAAATGAAAACAATGGAAGTTGTGCTCTGTTCATCAATATCTTAAAATGCTGACTTTCCTTTTGGGAGAAATGCTGTTAGTTTTACCCCAAGTTATCCATAGAGTAAAAACAGTGGAGCACACACTGCCAAGTGCACTGACTGAGGGATGAAACTGGTAACCAGACCAGCAGACATCTGTCCTCTTAGATGCCACACAGAAGCCCAATACTTAGAGTTTACGAGCAATTCCAGATCGTGTCATGGGAAGCCTTGATGAACTTCCTTTTGGTAACAACTTCAAAAAGTAAATAAGAAATGAGATCATTTTACTGCCTTTCCATCATCTACTGTTGATGTATTGCATTTTTTCAAATTTCTATCTAATCCATAACGTATATAATACTGGAATTTATGAGGATCTTTTCTAACCACTCGAAGTCAGAGAATACCAAAATAGCAGAAATCTAGGCTTTCTGTTAAATCTCCGCTTCACCATATAACTGCTGTTCATAAGTAGATATTGTAGAATAATTAATTTAATCTTTGTATTTTTTTTTTTTTTTTTTTTTTTTTACAGAGTGGGAATAATAATAATTATCTAGAATTGTTTTAGTATTATATTGTTCTCAAGACAAAATCTGACACAGAGAAAGTACATAGTGAGTACAACTCTTGCTGAGTTCTACAGGCATATACTGTGGCTCTAAATATTGGTCGATTTTTGATATCTAAAAATGGAAATGCAGACTACAACATACAGGATTTGGTGACCATGACTTGATTCTCCTATCATTATGATTTATAGCTGACATCCTTCAAACTTCACTTCATTTCATTTGCTTGTTTTTGGTATTTCATTCTAGAGAATCATAATAGATTTGCTTTCACATCCTTAGACTTTACACCCTGGTGACCCCTTCTAGAAATAAGATTCCATTTTGAATTTTTGCTGTTACTAATTTGTTTAGTTCAGAGAGAGCCTGAGATGGAAAAATTAATGAATAGATGAGTGTTCTTGCATTCCCAAGTGACACTTTTGATGACCTATGTAGAACCACTCAGGAGGTACTTTTGATAATTCCGAAATACTTCATCCATCATGGAGGTGAGAGTAGACAGGTGTTGAAATGAGAGGTTCTCTTTGAAGACGGTGCATCTGTGTGTGGTGGACCATCCAGCCTTCGGTGGAAAATGCTGTTGAGTAATCACACCTCACTTCAAGCCTGGTGTCGACGCTGCTCAGAGGAAGTCGGTAGGTGTAGTCCTGACTGCGTCAGATACTACATTGGTGTCAACTCTGCTGGAGGAAAGCAAAAGGGAGCCGACTCAGTGGGGTGGTTGTGTGCAGAAATCATTGCCCTTCCTGGGAGAGATGGTCAAGGGCAATCACATGGAATGTGAGTCCCAGGAGCAGGGAAAGTCTTGGGTTCTGCAGGCAATGTCAACAGCGGCCTCTGGATGCTTTGAAGGGGACACTTGTGCTGTCTGTTGTCTGAGGTTGAGGCAGACCCGCTCCCAGAATGTGCAGCTCTGGGATGACTGAGGAGGTTGTGGGAGCATTGACTGTGAGAATCTCAAGACATGTGGCCCAAGGAAGGAGTGTGTCCCTAGAGGAGGAATCCCAGGCCAGTGACCTGAGTCTAAGCTGGAAAATGAGTGTTGATCTTTAGGGTTCTTCAGAGGAAAGCTACACTCAGTTAGGGAAGTGTCATCACATTAGACCTTTCTTGTCCCAACCACTTCATCCCACACTAACATCCCCTGAGAGAGCAGGGCAGTCTAAGGAAGCGGGCCGAGGAGAGGAACGTGAAATGATGGACACTGCCAACGCTGCTCCTGTGAACTTGGGCACCGGTGGCTGAAACTTCAGACAAAAATCTCTAAGGACAAAGTCTTCAATTTTGAAAATCTTAGAGTTTTATATAATCCTGAACGTGCATTCAGGACACATGCGTTCCTAAATGTGAGGGGGGGAAAAATCACTTTTACTTGAGTGTCGATAAGCAAAGGAACATGGTCCAGATTCACTCGAAAGTTTTGTCACCTAAAGTAAGATTCAATAGGCAACAGGAAGGGAGAACGCAAACTTTAAATCTATCTATTTATCATCTATCTACCTATCTACCTATCTATATCATCTGTCTACCTATGTATCTGCCTACCTATCTACCTATCACCTATCAATCATCCATCTTCTATCATCTGTCAATCACTTATCATCTATCATCTACATGTGCATATCAATCACCTATCTCTCTGTATATCATTCTATATCATCTGTCATGTATCATCTATTTATCTATCATCTATCTCTCTATCTCTCTCTCATCTGTCTCTCTATCCATCATCTATCATCTATCAAAGATTCATCTTTCTATTATCTATCAGTCATCTATTATCTACCATTTATATATCAATCTCCTCACACTCATCTCTCATCCAGCCATCATCTATCTAATCTATACCTATCCTTCTATATCTATCGTCTCTCATGTATCATTTACTTACCTCTATCCATCTCTCTGATTTTACTCCAATAGTACCCTACATCTTCTTTGGCACTACAATTATTTCCTCTCCCACAGTGCTGATCATTTGAGTTACACTAATTGAAAAAACTGACCACAAGGGAGTCTTGAAAATAGTGTTTAACTTGCTTGAAACCTTAGATAAATCTAAGACTCTTGCTTTTTATTAGAAAAACAACGGTTAACTATTTTGGTTTTGTATTGTGTATAAATTTAGTGGATTATAAAGACAATCGAATGACAGACTTGAAGGGTAAAGGGCCCAAAACTGAATCATTTGTATCCTTCTATTATTCTCTAATCTCCCCACAAGCTTATGACATAAACCATGGAGAACATGAACTAAAATACTGGAGATTAGTAGGTGACTCTAGCTCTGATTTCAGATGAGTGGATACAATCACCATTAATCACGTCCAAGATATATATAACAAAAGACAATTGCTTTTATTTCCTACATCCCAGAGTGAATTATATAGAAGCTGTAAAAAAGAATTCAGCTGGATGAGATAAAATCATTTCTCATAATTATTTTAGGTTCATACAGAATAAAATAAACATTCCTCTGTAAGCTGTAGCAGAGACCATCTTCCATCTTTTACATAGAGGTAAATATAGATAGAATCATGAGTTTATTACATTTTATTATAAAGAAGAGTCAAACATTTTCAACTCCACAGAAAGCAGAGTAGGTGCAATTATATGATATAGTGAGTTTATGAAGCGGTCAAGACAAACAGCACATGTAGGCGGCTAAAGGCATCGAGGGGTAGAGAACGCAAAGAAAAAAGTTAAAAAAATCACATTTTAAGGGGACACAGTCCTCAGAAGATAGGGCTCCTCCAGGCACCGTTTACATGCTGCAACAACGTTGAAGGCAAATTTTCCACTGACATTATATAATCTCAACGTCACTAGGCAGCAGTGCTGTGCAGAGATCTTGGGTCCTGCTTGCCCCGGGTTTATATTTTACACACCATGTTCGAGTCACCTTTGAGTCTCTGTATTTTTCCATCATTACAGACTATGAAATGAGTGGCTTTGACAGTGTGAAATATAAACACAGTTCTTCAAACTTCCACATGAACTCCAACTCACCCTCATCTTTTAGTGAGCCCCAAATCTACCACATCAGATTTTTATAAACGGTATTGTTGAGTAATGGTGGTGGTGTGTAGAGACAGATGTCCTTCTTGAACAGGAGTACAAGGTCATGGCTCTTGCCTGACTCAATGGATTATGCCCCTAAATCTGAGCGATTATGTCCTGAAAAGCTTCAAGATAGACACCAGCTCTTCATTAAAAACACTTCTGTGTTGACACCAGTTCATCAGTTCATTCCCCTCCTTTTTCGACTTCAATGTTCAGACCCGACTGAGCTAACTGATTCGGAATGAAGGTGAGGAATAGATTAGCCGTTTCCTCCCAAAATCAAAGAAAAATTCCAAAAGAGAGAAAGCCTTCAAATGCAATGTTCTATTAGGTCTTTTCCATGTCAATAGGACTGTGTTTATGCATAGGGTGAGCACATGACTTGCTCACTCTCCCCTATGGAAGTAGAAGCTGCTGGTATATGTCTATACTTTTACTCCATCTTACATCCTGTAATGCTAAATATTTGACATGCTAAGTATTTTAATAGGAAAACAGGAAAAAAAAACTCTCAGATGATCTTTTCCATACATACATACATACATACGTGTGTGTGTGTGTGTGTGTGTGTGTGTGTGTGTGTGTGTGTGTGTGAAATGGTTAGGAATTTAAATTTTCTCTAAATGTCCCAGCAGAGTTTTGTCTAGCCCTTTTGGGAAAGTGCTGCTTCAGTCTCTTTACAAGGCTTCAGGAAATAATACAAATAACTGGTAAATATGCTTTGATCTTTATTATTTGGTCACACATCCATTCAACTGTTTTTTCTAACCAATTTGCTGAAGACTTGCTTAACGTTTTTAATGATTTTCTTTTGCATTCCTCCTAATGCCTGTGAGTCTATTCCACTGAATGTAGTAAATATAGCATATCAACATTCTGATGCATAAACACGAATTCAGTGAATACATTTTCTTGCAAACTGCTGACTCGTAGTGCTCTTAAATATCTATCACATTCAGGAAATTTGCTAGTTTAAGATAATTCATTCATCAGCCTTTACTCTATTAAGAGGAAAAGTTAACAGTGTATTCTGAAGAATTGTGAATGCCATGTACTTACCATACAATGGAGGTATTTTCAGAAACTCCTGATCATCCAGATACATGTTAGTTAATAAAAATGTTCCCTCGTACCGTGCAAACATCTCCATCATTACAGGCATCTGCATTGTCGATAGATGGCAGCAAAGCTCTTTAGGACTCCCGGGGAGCTGCTTTGCAGTAGATCAGAGCAAACAGCAAGCTGAAAATGGTAATCTCAGGAAAGCATTCTCATTGCATTTCCCTTAATACTTCATTGCACTGATGCTCGTATTTGCAAAAAGGAAACTGAAAAAATATGTAAACCTTCTCCTTTTGGGTCCAGTTTTCCTTTTTTTTTCTTAAGGGTGTATAAATTTGGTATAAAAATACACTCCTGCAGATCACATGAATGCATGAATCTTTCACTTCACTCTTAGACCTTGGAATTTTAGTTCGACGTATCACACGTGAACTTTTAACAAATGATCAATAATCTCTCAGTATGAAAGGCACTTTTAAACCACCTTTTCCAAGAAATTACTGACAACTATTTGGTCATCAATCTACATGTTTTAGGGAGATGAGGAGGATTTTATGTGCCAGGCAGAGTCCCTTCTTTGAACTCTGGAAAGACCTGCTTCAGAGGGAGGAAAGCAGACTGAACTTTTCAAATCTCTTCCAGAAGGCATAACAGGATCAGGGAAATCCTTAAAAAATAAAGCACTTTAAAAAAAAAAAGTGAATAAAAAGGCACTTTAAATTGTCCTCAGGTGGCTCCAGGTGCCTGGAATGTTGACGTTGTTAAGGATACTTACTCCAGAAATACATACTGGCCACACAGAGATTATCAGGTGATAGATATGGAGAAGAAATCCAAGGAGTGAGCAGGCTCCTTAGGCAAGATTCTGCACTGGGTTTATCAACTGGGACGTAAAAAAAGATCACAGTGCAAAGAAAAGATTATAGCTGGGTACTTAGGTTTTTGTTTGTTTTGTTTAAAGAAAGGTGCAGGCAGTAATGAACGGGAACAATCAGGAGGAGGAAGCACTTCATTTATTTTTATTTACTTGTTCACAATATGTGTGACGCTGGTCTTGAACCCTGAACCTTGGAGTGTACGTGGGACCACTCCCAGGTGAACTGGACTGCTAGGCCACGCAGTGCATCCCGATACTTAGTTTTAATAATTCTAAGTAATAAGAATTATTTCATTACTAAAGTTAACGGAGTAAACTTTATCCATTTTGAAGAAAGTTTCCTGAATTTTTCTCTTATTTGTTTTTTCTTACATTTTCATGATTAATTTGCAAATACAGGAGAATCACATTTGCTATGACAGCTGTTCTGTCCATTTGACTCAAACGACAGAAAGCTGATGATACGTTCTCATCCCTACAAAGAGTTTTAATTGTAGAGAACTTACGGAGAGAAAGTAAAGGTTGCTTCCTAATAAGCACAGGTATCCTTTATTCTAGCCTTGATGAAATTGTTCTTCACCAACTGTCTTCAAATAGCAACCACTCTCTTTAGCAGATTCCTCTCTGCATTTGCTGACTCTTGGTTTATCCATTTACCAGATATTTAAATGAATGTCTGCTTCGCTTTGGGCACAGGGTTAGACAAGTACTTTCACAGCTTGGGTAGAAATCTCTTCCTTTCATATCCAGTCATAAAATAATGACATGGATTTAGTTCATTTGTTAGAAGTCTATTTTTATTTTATTTAGCTCATGTTATTTCTTGGTATTTCTATAGGCCTCATATGAGTTAATCATAAGATGTTTGTCTTTCTCCTTCTGACTTATCTCACTAAGTACAATTCCCTCCAGTTCCATCCATGTTGCTGCAAACGGTAGGGCTTCATCTTTTTGATGGCTGAGTGGTATTCCACAGTGTATCTAAACCACATCTTCCTTCTCCACTCATCTGTTGATGGGCACTTAGGTTGTTTGCAGCTCTCGGCTGTTGTAAATAACACTGAATGAACATGGGGGTGCATGTGTTTCTGAGAATTAGCATTAATTTATTTAAAAAAAAAGCAAACCAGTGGTTACAGGAAGAAAAAGGAGAGCTGTGAGGGCAAGTGGGGTGAAGGGGATCCTCTGTATAGTAAAGGAAAAACTGAAATCATGGTGCACTTACGGTATTACATGGATTTACTTTGACACACACCTTAAACCTATGTTACATTATGATGCAGTGTCCCTTCAATAGAATTAAGTTTATAAAATAAAATAAAGACACCCAGAAAGATGTCATTTCCATGGACCCTTGTGTGCATGGCACAGGGGCCACTGTTAACCTCCCAAGAATCTCATCCCAAGAATCTCTTAGTTCTGTGTCCTTCATACTGTGGATGACTGGCATCCAGACCATATGTGTGCCCTTCTCTCCTGGGCACTCACACCAGCCTACTTGTGTCTTTATCAAGAGTCAGTGCCTTTGTGCCACATCCTATTTATGCTAGTCACCTCAGGCTGTAATTATATGCTTTGATTGCTGAAAAAGATGGCGAGTGCAAAAATAGCTGCTGGTTCTTTGAATACTAAGTGAATAACTAAAATTTTTAAGAGGCTAAAAAGACATATTTGCTAAAAATATTTGTCTTATTAGAAAATCATGCCACCTACAAAACCTTATAAAACATAGAAATATATAAACATCTTAAAGCTATAGCAACATTTAAAAATAAAAATTCTTTTGTTTACATGATATTACTGTATTACCAAGAAACTGAAGATGAGTTTGTAATGCGTTTTTGGTAGTCTCTCTGGGCAAGCTTGGTGTAGTCTCCAAGAAACTGACCTCTACTCAAAACAAATGCCTGATCTCTTGTCAGAGACTAAAATGTACATACGAGGATTTGTAAACAAATGGAACTGATCTTTCATCAAGAGTAATTTACCAAGAGTTGAGCAAATTCTGCATTTCTTTTCAAAGGCAAAATAAAAGGGAGTGGGTTGTTTACAGCAAAGGCATTTATTCTCTCACAATCCTGGATGCTGGAAGGTGGAAATCCAACTTTCTACAGGGTCATGCTCCTGCTGGAGTCTCTGAGGAGAAATATGTTCCATGCCTCTCCCCTAATTTCTGGGGGTTTCATTCCACCCTTGGTGTTCCTTGATGCCTCTGTGTTGAAATAGCTTCTCCCCTGTGTGTCTGACTAAATTTCCCTTTTCCTATAAATGTTATCAACCATATCAATCATTGTATAGGAAACCATTCTTCTCGAGTATGACCTCATCTTAACTTTGACAAAGATCTATTTCCAAATTAGGTCAGGTTCAGGGGGACATGAAGTTTTCTTGAATACCAGTCAACCAAGTACAAGTTTCAAGTACATTTGGGTCTAAAATGCTTAATAGATGTGCCTATCAGTACCTGAACCTGTTTCTTGAGTTTAACTTATCAATGGTGAAGGATAAAGTTCTCCCTCATGGTTAAGAAAGCAGCTAGAGATCAGACCTGCCCTTCTCAGGGAAGAAAGAGCAGAGGTGGGGACCGATTTTATTTTTAATGTTTCCTGTGTTTTTCCTAAAATATATGAGCTTACTGTATACGGAAACCTACAGAGTATGGAAATGAATCTAATACTCCATCTCTAGTCCATCCCAGGTCATTCAAACGCTTATTTTTAAGAGACATCATTTGCATTAAAAGCAGAAGATTTGGAAAACCCAAACTGCTATTGAAGACAAAGATCAGGCTCAGTAGGCTGATAATCCTGGCCCTTCATTCAGGATTGTTCTTTGACTTTAAAGATATCTGGTATTTACTGAGCTTTTGTTAATAGTTCAAGAATTATAGGTCATCGCCTGAGATAACTGGATTTTATGTCTGATATCCTTAACTCATATATTCTTTTCTTTAATTTAATTACTGTTTTAGTTAAATACGGCTGTCTAGCTAGAAGTTTCTACCTTTGTGTACATAATGGTAGCACCTTCTTATAGCAATTAGTAAAAGTATACAGAAAATGCAGCTACTCATTAGCAACAAAATTTCATAAATATTTGGTAAAAACTGGTATAATAATTCTATTATAGAGGGAGATAAAAAGTAAACAAACAATCACTGACAAGGAATCCAGTTAACCATCTACCCTATACATAAATCTTAGATTGAAGGTACATCAAATTCTATGATGTGATTTTAGGAAAATACCAGTATTTTCAGAAAAGTCTCAATATTGTCAAATCTAAAATGGTGATTGATAGAGGTCCTAATGACAAAAGTGCGCCACTTTCTTAAAGTTATTTCTTGGAGGTATTTCTTTAACTTTGCATGTTTTCCAGTGAAAGAAATCTCTCCAGACCTCTGATTGTGACAAGTAATTGGAAATAACATTGGGTGTCTTTTATTAAGTTCCCAATAATTTAGGCAAACCTAAACATTTTTACAATATCTGATTTATACTTTTTTCATTAATAGTATGCAAGATTTTGAAATGATTATTTTTTAATAATAGAAAAAAATTTAGGCCATAATTAGCTTACATAAATATTTGAAAAACTAAAGCATTTTAAAATAATTTCTGGTAAAGTTAAAATTAAACTTAAGAGAACAAATTATTAATGTGTCATTGAGGAACAAATATTGACTATTTTTGAGCACTGTAGAGTGAAACACTTCTCTGTATTCTATTTAAAATGAAGGATAGAAAGAAAGAAAAAAGCAAGAGTGAGAGAGGTGATAAAGTAATCAGTTATTTCTCATTATGTGAATTGGCAAGATTTAAAATTTTAAATGGCTAGACTTCACTTGGTAGAAGTTTTAAGTTAACTGGAAGCTGGAGCTGAGGTACACTGAGTTCTCAGCTATCCTCTTCCCACACAGATTTCTTTCTCTATTACTCACTTTGTTACAATTGAAGAAACAATATTGATAAATTGTTGATAACCAAGTTCATAGCTCACAGCAGGGCTCAGTCTTTTTCTTACTGAATTACGTGAATTTTGACAGGCGGCTGCATTTGCTAAACTTCCATCATCACAAGGTCATAAAGAATTATTGTTCACATGATTTTGTCATATTTTTCACTTATTTTCTCTTCAGATTTCAGTTTGATGGGAAGTTCCTATGCACATATTTTCAAGTCCACTTATTCTTTCTTTGGATTTTTTTTAAAGAAACTCTGGTGGACTGAGCTATGTCAGGGTTACCACTGAAGCAGTGATGAGCTAGGCGTGGGTTGTGAATGTGAAAGCAGTGTGAATCTTTTTTGTTTACCTTATTTAGTAATTTATTGAAATAACTTTGCTTCATAAATTAAAATGAACTCCTATGTGTAGGCTCCCCATATATGCAGTTTCCTCATTCCTCAAATATATGTCACCACACCCTCCCCTCCACCAGATCACCAAGTGTCCTTCATCATTGTCCAGTGGGCTCTGCCACCACTTGTCCTCCCACCACCCCATTCCTGTTGGTAACCTCAGTTCCTTTGCAAGTGTCCAAGGGTTAGTTTTGATCTGTCTGTTCCTTCCTTTGTCTATTCACATTCCACCTCTGAGTGAGATCATCTGGTACCTATTTTTCTCCTTGACCATTTCTTATCTGTTCATGATGCCAACCAAGGCATCACTGTTGTGATTACATTTTTAAAAGAATTCTAACATCCTCTTTAGTTTTTTTCTTAAAGGTTCCGTCTCTTTCCTGAAGTGAGCATCCATTCTTCCACGTTGTCTGTTTTGTCCATTGACCCTTAGAATATGACCTGTAGTTGTTTTACATTTGATGATTCCAAAATCTTTGGTACATCTGAGTTTTCATGTTTGCTTTTTCTCTTCAGCCTTTTAACATGCCTACCAATCATTTTCTGAAGACAAATCTCATATATCAGCTGATAGGAACAGAGGGGAACAGGCTTAAAGCGTCTTAGTGTCTAGGAGTTACGCTGTCTCGATGTTTGCTGGAGATGTGATGTCGCCATCTTCAGTTTCCTCTGGGGTCCTTGCTCTGCCATGTGCTGCTGTCTTTGGGGTCCCCAGAAGCTCCTTCTTAGATGGTCTCCCTTGCAGCTTTCTCAGCTGAAACCCCGGTTATGTGAAGCACTGGGAATGTGGAGGCCAGGCCAGGAGTCAAGTGCTCCCTTATTTTACAGTACATCTCAGCATTTCAATGGACCTGAGCTCCTAGTCCATGACCTTCAGAAGATATTTCTAGTCTTTTCCCCCTGAAGTGTGACAGCAAGGCTAGAGGGCACCAATTTTTTACTTACCCTCCCCTAGGTTAGGTAAGGCTCCTGGAAAGCGGATTTCCTGAGGTAGACCTTTGTGACGGACAAGAGAATCCTTTAGCTGGTTTTTTTCATTCAAAACATTACTTTTCCCGTGGAGATCTATCTATCTATCTATCTATCTCTCTATCTATCTATAGAGAGATCTATATATATACATATATCTACATATACGTGTATCAGATCTAGATATCAATATGTGGGTACTTACAGGCTCACCAGATGTAGTGGGGCTCCTGGAGTGTAAGGACACCCTAGGACTGGGCCCGCTGGAGCTTTCACTCTCGAGCTAGTCTTCTCTTAGTCCTAACAACTCCTGGATGACCATGAAAGGACCTGACCAGACCAGCTTCAGGGCCTCCTACACCTTGCAAGATGCTGTACCCATGTCTTTCCAGTTTTCTGGAAGGTGGTTTGCCCTTTGGCCCCTGTTATCTGTTGGCTCAAGAAGTATTGATTTGTACTTTTGCTTTTTTCTCCTGGAGAGGGTGGCCTTCTAACCTCTCCAGACGCCAGAACAGAAGCGACTCAATTATCTTCGCTCCCAGCAGCACAGCTGGAAGGAGCTAGATCTGACTAGAATATTTCAGAGAACTTTCCGCCAACCTCAGTTTCTTCTGGAGAAAACATGATATGATGATATCATAATATGAAAATATGACCATTTAAAATGACTTCCTTGAGATCGTATTTTCAGAGTTCATTATGGATATTATTTTAACTTGGTGCAAATATTTCCAGTATCAATGTAAACTTAGATTAGAAAAATATTCTTTATGTCAACTACTAAATTGTTAACAATAATACCTGTTCATGTTAAGCATTTGAAAAACAGCAGACCTATGAGATAAACACCATCCTTGTCTTCTTCCCTACAGTCTGCAATCCTAATACTAGGATTCCTACATACACTTAATAGTATTCATATAGCCTATGTATTTATAGATTTCATGAAACATATGATTTAATTAATATCAAACAAGAATATATCACTATTATATTTAAAGAAATATAGTCTTTTAATATCTCTTAGCTTTTAATACCTGCATAATATCTCATATACAAATTCACATTTACACTATACATGCTGGGCATGAAAATGTCTTCTATCTTTAATACCATGATATGCAATGTTGCTGTACATGTATATCTTTGTGTAGTTTGTCAGCTATCAATAGAATAAATTTGTTAGTTGAGTTTTCGGGGTCAAACGAAATAAAATTTAACTTTTTGATAGCTGTAGTTAAGGCACTTTGCTAAGATATTGACTCATTTAATTCTATTGACATTTTACTCATCTCTCTTTAGTAATTTTCTGGTAAAATTAAATTAATCTCATTTCAGTAAGTTTAGTGTCATAATAAAAACATAATGTTTGAGAGACAAATTGTTGCTGTCTTGTCATCTTAATTTTGATGACCATCAGTCAGTTTACCTTTGGGTGAAATATTGACCTTCTCAGGCAGGTGGTTTATGAGTCCAAAGGGTTTGTTGTGAAGTGATAAATATGATTTTATCCGACAGTATCTGGCTTATATAATCATATAATACATGCTAACGTGAAACAATAAGGGTAATGGCTAAGGGTCTGGCTTTTAAAATGAAATTCTTGATTTTCAAATGTTAGCCCTGAAACTACTTTAGCCAATATACTTTACTGATATACTTTATTGATCACTGAGAGCAAACTTGTCAATGACTGCAGAAGACATGCAGAAACACAGAGTCTCTGGGAGAGCTGTCTGTCCACAGGTTTGTCAAACAACAAAACATCATTGTGAGTCATGAAGCCTCAGTCAGAAATGCTTAGCTTAGTGTTCATGAAAGTCTCATTGACTGCACGAAATATATTAATTAAAAATGATACAGTAACTCTTAAAAATAAGACAAAATTTTGAAGTAGACAAAATGTGTCACATTTCTGTACTCATTCAGCCCATCAACAACTTCCATTTAGAATGTGTGTTTTTTCAGTGGTGGAAATATATTAATGCACTAAGAAGTAGCAACGAAAGGGAAACCTTGCCACCGCACTGCAAAATGATCACATAATGCTCTTGCGAGAGTCATGATGTTAAAGATATATGTTAGCTTTAGCAAAAGGGAGGAGAGTTAGAAGTTTTATAGGATTTACATTAGAAAGATACCTAGAAATTTAATTATTTTTTCCTACTCCCTCTTGTTTTATAATATACCTCCACTCATTCTACAATGTTTATTTGAGATGTCATGGAAAGTTTGTGTTTTTCAAATTCTGTTCATATGAATGTACATTGCATGCTAATATTGATAAATAGGACTTGGGAAAGTTCATACTGACTGTGAAGAGAATGAAGATAAAAAGATAAAACGCAAAGCAAGGTAGGTAAGTGTCTCAGGTTTTCTAATTGTGCTCCTCAAATGTTTTAATGTTTAATAAAGCAGCATTTCCTCCCCTCAGATTACTCATGTCAATTTTCTACCCCCACAGTATCCATTATTATAATTTAAGAGGCTGATTTTACCTTAGGCTGTGGTACATATTGCTACGTATTGCCATTTTCCCAAAAAGATGTTCATTTTAAAACCAGTTTGCATGTTAACGTTTTATTTAAAATTGTCTTCAATAATTGAAGAGATAATTTTGTAAAAAGTGACTTACATTAGAAAGTATTCATATATTTCAGTAGAACTGCATATTTCAACAGTAAGTGCTGTTTATTGAAACTGACATATATTTACTTAAAATCTGTAGTATATCAGAAGATTATTTTGCTTCTTGCTTGAAGGTAGTAATAAGGAGTTAGCATCTAAATATTTGTGGCTTAAAAAGTATTATTATTTTCTCCTAAATCTCTAAGGAAAAAGGAGCATCACTAAGAGAAGATGCATAAAATAGCTAAACATATTATTACATATGCCATTGAAACCATTTTAATAATACAGAGAAATTGTGTACTGTTAATAGATAGCCACACTTAAACACTGCTTCAGATTTTCAGATTTATAGTTCCGTGTTTCTTTACAAAATAATGTATTTGGGCATTTCCTACATTAGCCTGGAAACCCAAAGATAGGTTGCAAATAATGTGTAACTATGTAAATGAATATTTTTAAATGTTGCATGTAGTTCATGTAATATGAGTGCTCCTTTATTTTGAAATCTCAGTTTCTTACCTAGATTTCCTAAGTCTCTGGTGAGGATTAAATACATTGAATAAGACTCTTATGAAATGTGTAGGAGACACTCAAAATTGACTTTTAATAAATGCTATTCTTCTCTTGTTGCTGCCAAAAGAGAAAGCTTTTGCACTTTTTCTCCCCTTTGGGTAGATGGCTAAGTTCAAGAGCTAGGCAATTGGAAGACTTTGACAGAGTACTCTGAATGATAAGACTAATTGATGATGGTCCATGAAGAAACAAATAACCAGACTATATGGTAGAAGTTTGCATCCGAGATACAAGCATTATGAAGAAAAAGTATTATTTTCTCTTATCTCTATGTATCAATGTACACATGCATTTATATAATTATATATAAAGCATTTTATAGTTATATAGGACATTTTTCCAGTTCTTATCTTAAAATCAAACTTTTTTCCTTACATCAACAGTTACAATTTCCAACAAAGTTTCACTCATTTTCTTAGTCAGAACTATTTTTGACAAAAAAAAAAATCTGTTGGGAGAATGATTGAGTACACTTAAAATGCTCCTAAATAGCCCTATTCATAGAACAATGTGTATAAAATGTGACTCAGGGAGCCTGAATCCTTTACCTAAGTAAATTTTAATTACTAAATCAACAGTTCAGAAGACTCAACAGACCTCCACTTCAGACACTGAATAGCCTCGGAAGCATCTGGGGTTTCTTTCCTTCTTATCTTGTCTTGTTCCATTTGATTATTTCTGTTTTCTCAATTAGATTCTAAACTAAACTACTGTTTTTATCTCTTAGAGTGTCTACTCCAATGCCCAGTGGTCTGCAAAAATAACAAAAGCCAAAGCAATAATGACTATAAAATACAAATAAGAAGAAAGAAAACAGAGCTCTCTGTGTTAGACACATTCACGTTTTACTGTGCCGCACAAATGACACTATCACAAAAGAAAATCCATTGATGTCAGATAGTTTCAAGTGGGTTATATATTCACTGCCAGCTCCCCCCAGATTCCACTGAGCTTTCTGAATCTTATATGGACACAAACATGACTAAAATGTCAGCTCCATTCTTGTTGCTCCAATCCATGATTTTCTCAGATTTTCAAGGCCACTCTCATATTTCCTACTGTTGGTTTTATGTTCTGAAAATACATATGATCTCCGTTCTGCTTTTCTTGTCTAATTTGCATCCTGTATCTTTTCTTCATGCTATAATGACTGCTGGACAAGTGATATATTTCCTTCATGCCTCCCAGGATGGTGATAAACATTACTGTGTTCAACTGGATTGGGTTGATTTCAAAGTTGCTTGTGTCTGGATGCCGACAAGAGTGTTGGTAGTGTTCACATGGGAAGTGGGATATAATAACTGATAAAATTACAGCCATGTTTTCACACATATCTATAACACTCTCATTCAGAAAAGTTTGATCATCTGTTTTTCTCCAGGTTCAGGATTTTACTCCATGGAATCTTGCTCCAACTTTTGCTATTTCCTTGCCCTCACCCTTTTTTGTTTTGTTTTTTTCATGTCTAAGGGCTGTCTATCTTAAGAAAACCAAAAAATCATCTTAGTTTCTATATGGAACCTACATTGAAACAAATAGATGCCATCTTATCTCTAGTTGCCATGTTTTATCACCAGCCCAAGATTAAACAAAAAGCCTAGAAGTTATGCCAGTCATCTGTCTGATCCTCTAAAGCACCTCTCCCACTTGACCCTGGTGGAATACATCTTGGAACTGCCCTTTGGTTGTGAACTGGTTATCTTTACTCTTTTCATATAAATGCTTTCTTATTCTAATACAGTCTGATTATTTCTCAAACAACAATTAAATACAGGAACCATTTCACCTCACTCCTCTTCTAACCCTAAATGTCTAGCTCTAAAAATGACCTTCCAAAATATTTTTAAACAACAATATAATCATCAATAATGCTCTTTTGTTAAATACACTCAATTCTCTTCTCATAAATGTCCACAAGATTCCTTTAAATTTACTTTTCAAAACCTTTTTTCCAGTTCCACAGCTGAAAAAAAATGAGAACCTAAGCTAAGAGTCATGATGTAACTATATAGAAATGCTTCTATTTTCTTGTACTATAAGATTTTTGTGTGAGTCCATAAATGTTGGTATAATCACAGATGAGATCATAAAAAAAGGAGTATTTATTAGAAAGGGGATCATCTTTTTTATCGTGGATATTACTTGCTATAACTATGTAAATAAATAAAATAATGTCCAACTGGAAGTGAGAATGTGTGCTGAGCAAGATATCTATATTTATATTTATATCTATATCTATGTCTAATTTCGCACTTTAAATCACAGGCCGGGATTAGATTCAATATGACAAAGCAATAGAATGAAAAAAGAGCATGGATTTCAGGCGAAGCTTTGAGCAAAATTTACTTTTAAGCAAATAATTCTTAAATGGATGGTTCAGAATGACAGGAAGAAAATCTCAGCAAAATAATAGATGTCAAAATAAGTGAAAGCTTGATGCAGTTTCACGAAGACCTCTAGACATAGTCATGGGAAGACTCCTGTAAGAATTAGCTCAAAGTAATTTGGAAGTGGAGCACTGAACAACAAGAATAGAAAGAAAGAAAAAAAATCCTTGCCAACATTCACCTGTGTAAGAGGTGCAATATTTATGTCTAGCTTTCTTTGGGAGTTTGATCCAAAAAAAAAAAAAAAGAGAATTCCTTTACAGTAGTTAAAGGAGTATCCTTTTTTTCTAATATGGGGACAATTTAAGTTGAGAAAGTTAATTTATTAGACATTCTTAAGTCATTCTTGAATCTTGACAATGAAGTGGGAAAAAAAGTTTGATCTCATTCATGTCAGCAATGGAGCAGTGGTAGGATGAAATCTTGAAGCACAGGATTAAAAATGTGGGTGTGTTTTATTATAATGTGTTGAACCTGTTAATTCAATGTGATATGAGGATTCTGCAGAAATTCTGTCTTCAACATGACTTGTGGGACTGTGTGATTCTAAGAATGTGTTTATGCATGTGGCAGGGGGAGGAAATGGTAGATCTAAAACTCAGTGAACACAATGAAAAGCCAATTATCCTTAACAAAAAAGATGAGGGAATGTCAAGCCTTCATAGGACAAGAATGATTTACCAAGTCAGAGTCTTTTCTCAGAACTGAGTCAGTTCTTAGATTTGATTAACCTGAGGAGGGACCCTGGTCAGCTGACATAAACCCACATATGTGTACCATTACCTGCCTTCTATATTTTTTTTTTTTTTTTTTTTCGAGTTGACCTGAGGACATCCAAAAGGGTATTTTTTAACTTAAGGAAAAACATAAAGCTCAAACTTGAAGGGATGGGTACTGGCTTTTGAGATTTGGATAAAGTTCTAAGTTAGCTCTAATTCCTGAAGAAGTCAGGATCCACTGGGCTCCACCAGTGAGACAGATGGTTCATGAATGGAGAACAGACAACATCTTACACAAAGCTCAGTGGAATTTAGAACCCATCTGATATCTGTTGCTCCAACTTATATGCGCTTGTAATTGGAATAGATGACTTCAGTACCTGAAGCATCCCCACGGTAACAGGCCCAAAACAAGAAGCTTGAACCTGAATAGAAGATACCATGCAATGCTTTCCAGTGCTCCTACCTCTGAACGTCCAGATCCGCTAGGCACCATGTCTGATGAATCCAAATGGGAAAAATCATAGACTCTTGTAGTAATCTGACACTCATTGCTGTCATCAGTTCTGCTCTGAATAATGAGACAAATTTAAAGAAAATAAATATTGTTCCACTTTGTTCACTGCAAAGCAAGTACTACCTGAGTCAGCCTCCCCAAAGCTCCACTGAAAATTCTACTTTCAGAAGTGAGCTCAGCAGAAACTAAAAGTAAAGAAACTTACCTGAGCAGATTTTCCAGAATTTCAACATATTTTTTTCACACAGTCTGCTCTTGTACTCAGAGGGGATTCTGAAGAAAAGTGGAAATGTGACAATCTCTAAATAGGAATAATTTTTAAAAGAAACCCCTGTCTGTTATCTAGACAAAGGGATGATCTGATATGCATAGAAAACGTCTAATTGGAGTTTCTAAAATATTTTGAAATAGAAAATTTGGTTAAATTGATCACTCCACTTTGAAAGGTTCTCTTCAGTTACTGGCTAAGTGTGACCATTGTATGGTGAGGGTGTGCCCATCAAGAATATGCTAATTTACACTTTTTGCTAGCTCTTCCTCTTGATTACTTTTCTTCTTTTAGCAAGCTATTATTTTCTCAAGAGGATTTACAAGTAGCATTCACTGGTCGTGACAAACCTTCAATTAACTGACTTTCATGCAGGGTGTATTATTATCTCATTATCAAGTTGTCTTTTTGTTCTTTTTTCTCTACTCTTTCAAGTTATTTATTTATTGCAATTGGCCCACACAAATTTCCTTAATTATTTTAAATGACACTTTTATTAGCATTAACACATTTTTTTCATGAAATTATTCTTGAAGAAAATTGAGAACCTAATTTAAATTTGGGCTTCCATACTCTAGATGCAAAGAATGAAGTTCTTCTGTGGGAACTTGGCATGATAAGCTCTATCTTTTGTGCTCAAATGTACCTGTCAGTGTCTTGGCTTTCTTATCTATAAAATTAAAATCAGAGAAATTTTTTGAGTTAAATGATACTCTGCTTCTGCTATCCATGTGATTACCTAATAAAATATGAATACTCAAAAATTAAAATTTTAACTCCTTATTTGAATTAGGTCTCTTTGATTATTTCTTGTTAAAAAAAAAAAACCCAACAACTCTTAGAGATTCCAGTGTCTTCCCCTCAAAAATGGTATCATTTCCAATGCACTCCCTTAAATTCATATCATGTTATGATGAAATATTCCTTCAGTAAAATTTTTAAAAGTGTCAGTGATCCAAAGCATTCATCATTATCTCTTTCAGGTTGTAATTTTAATTTTTATATCTGTTTCATATCTTTATATGCCATGATTATTTTACTGACTTATTCATGCACTTTTATTTTCAGGTAGTCAATTCCTCAACAGTGGTTGAGATACCATCATCACTGGCTTAATGGAATGCAGGTGAATCAGTGAATTCTCGTATGCTGATTATACCTCAGTATCACATCAGAGGAAGCTAAGTGAGACACATCTGGAAGATCTAGAAGATGCTTTATTAATGCCTTTTTGACACCTGCAGGATGTCCAATTAAAAAGAAGATTAGTCTTGTGTAAGATGAGTTCAGAAAAGCAACATGGCAGCAAACAGAATGAGATAAGCTCAAATTTTTAAATAATATAATCATTTAATTATTATTTATTCTGTTTACAAAACCATGCTCATTTTAGGATGCTGAACTAATTTTTTGGTCTGTGGGTATCACATATCACACCCACCCCCAGTTTCAGTGTCTTTTACCACTAACTGTTTCCTCTCCTTCCTTCTCCCCTCCCACCTGCTGGCAGTGATCATCTCATGTCTGATGAAGTTTACTAGTATTTTTCTATTCAAGCAATTTGTTTCATTTAACAATATTCCACATATGAGTGGTGACATCCTGCATTTCTCTTTTACTTTCTGTCTTATTTCATTTACACGATTCCCCACATTTCTATCCAGATTGTTACAAAGGACACAATTTCATCTTTTTTAGTAGCTGCATAGCATTCCACTGAGTATCTAAACCATAGGATAAAGAAACTCAATTTTAAAGAACCACAGGCCTCAAAATAATAAAACGTATGCTTTCTAGTCAGTCTATGAAAAGATTACAAAGATGAATTGACTTGATTAAGTCTGAGAGTGTACCAGGGAAATTCTTCCCTTGGAATGATAGTCTGGAAAGAGAGGTTTTAACATTTGGAAATTAGAAAAGAGTCCAAAGTCTTGTGGGTGATGCATCGATGAATTGGGAGGTGGGGTGAACTGAGTTAGACCACACTTGGGACCTGCCAGCTAGAACTTGGCCTTTCAGATCAAAGACTATTCTCTTTGGTGGTTCAGGTCTTTCAACCCAAACAGATAAGGCACAAATTGAGAGTGTTCCTTTTCACTTAAAAAGTATTAATTTTTATTCTCTAAAGTAGAGAACATGTCTGTATAAACAAGCCACATACGTTGATGTTAATTTTTTCATTCTTTTAACGTGAAAGAACAGTAATGCAAATCTGAAATAAATAATGAAACAGAATGATACTGCACAAGAAAACACCAGAGTTTTGGCCCTGATATCAAATGTATTACTGTTTCTAAATATGATCTATTCATGTGTCTTCCTAGTCAGCCTGAAAAAACTCAGGGAGTCACACATTGGACTTACCTGAGAACAGACAAGTTTCCAAATCATCTTTCACTCCTCCCTCATGACAGAATCGTGTCTCCAATTTTACCACACCTCGTCTTCCCATGTACAATGAATTACTGTTATGCAATTAACACGGCAATACCTTTTGCTTTTTTAAATTTCTATTTTGCTAATTATTTGACCCATTGTAGCTATATTTATTGGCTTAGCAAGTTTATTGTGGTGGATTTTGCATGTTTCTTCATCTGTCACTGACTTTATAGATATGTGTATTTAATTATATATCTTAATAAAGTCTAAATTAGAGAAAACATTTTTCTTGTTTCTTTTCTATCCCCTTATTATTATCAATGAACTATAAAATATATTTTCAAAACATACATTAAGAAACAAAACTAGATCTTAAGGTGAGGCAATACAAAAAAATGTTTGAAGAGCTATATACAGGTAAATAAAACATGGAACTTTTCCCATTAATGATTACAAACTGAGAAGTCTAATCAATAGTCCAGCTCATACTCTTGTTTGAAGTGTTTGGATTGATGGAGCAGTTTAGGTTGGAATTGTTAGAGGATGAGACTCAGGATCTGCTTTTTGGTCATGTCCTGGGAGAGGTGACAGACAGAGTGGATTTGCTGATAGCATTCAGGTTCCATAAATTCAAAGACCATAATTAGAACTTAAAAAAGCTACTTTTCACACTATGATTATGTCTGTCTTATTTTACGTTCTCATCTAAGTCTTTTTTGGTTGTGTGTTTCATTTTTGCAGTCTTATTATTTTAAAATATTAAACATTGACTATCTAACTGCATAGAATGATTAAAGATATTTTAGAAAAGTTTTTTACTTAAGGTCAAGAAAGAAAACTCACAGATTCTTATGTCTCAATATCACAATGTTCACATTAAGGCTACCTACATTTGGAAATATGAATATATGTTGCTCAGACATCTCCTTTGTTTTCTGTTTTTAATATCAGGTGATGACTCAATCAACATGATCTGATTATAATATATTATTAAAATTTCCAGGTGAAGAAAAACAATATAGATTTGCCATTGCAATATATGTAGAAGAAAATGTTGACATTCATCAATCAATTGCCTTATTTTTGAAAAACAAGCATGGCTGGTTTATTGAGTTGAACTCAGACTTCCTGAATATATCCAGTTTGCCTGCTCATGTGGGGCAAAGTAGTATAGTATGAAGCTGTAAATAAATCCCTAAAAAATGGATAATTTAAAATTGCAGTAAATAATTCAAATTATGTGTTCCATTTTCTCAGGGGCCATTATCCAAATAGAAGCTAATTTCTAAAATGAGAAATGTTCAGATATCATGTTCAGATATATTATTCTGTATATATTTCTTAGTAAGATAAGTTAGTTTAGATGCATGGAGGTTCCCCAGTAAGAGTCCCACTCTATCCTTCCTATAACTGAACACTGCTGGTGGTTAACTTACTGTATTACCTACAGATGTTGACTTATTGTGCACACGTCTTAAAACAATATAGGCTTCCTTGAATTAGATTTTTATAAATTAAATAAATATATGACAGTAAAATAATGACAACCTCAAAGAAGTCTGCTATCATTTCTCACAGAGAAAAGTGTGTGATTCTCCAAAGAAGTCTCCATAAACATTCTACTCTGCTATATAGCCACCAGATATATCTCTGTTTTTAGTAAAAATAAGTATCCTTTTATTCCTTAAAATGTAGCTGCTATTCTCCTAAATTCTGGGGAATTTTTTTGGTAATGTTTACATGATAAAATTCATACTCCCCAGAGCAACCCAAGAGGTGCTCTGTCCACTCAACCACCACCTTTGACTTCTGCCTATTTCATAACATTTCTCATAATAAATTACTTAGATGCCAGCTCTCAACTGCTCCTATTTCTTGAATTGTCCTGACTGCTTCATATCATGAGCCTTGGCTGAAGCTGGTCTCTCTGGGGAGACACTGGCCTCAGATATTCTTTCTCCAGGTACATTCTCTACCGCCTCCCCAAGGTCATTCATTTCCCCGCTGATGGTCACTATTCGAACTGGCACAGGTTACCCAGAGCGTAAACTTTTCTGAGTCATTAAAGCGGTTAGGCTACCTCTTTTGAGGACTCTTCTGCGTGCTCTTATGCTATTTATCAATGCAGCGTTCCGTCACGTGCACTTGATTATGTGTCTACCTTTATCTAGAAAAATGGAGTCTCTTATCCATCTGATCCATCTTTGGAAGTATTAAATAGTCTCTATTTGCCTTGTGTGTAAGCTTACCTCTGGCACCTACGCATACTACGTATACTATGTATGCGTATATATTTGTTAAATATGTACTAAGCAGGCTTAAAGTTCTTCAAATCCGTTTTCATTTATTCAGTACAATATACACTTTTACTCAAGTTGCTGGCATTATTTTTATAATTTTATGAAATGATGTCATTTAATTTCATCCATAATATAGATGACAAAGAGATTCTCAAATTTTGTTCATGTTCATCAATGCCGTGAACACTCAAAAGAGAAGTTGATATATTAGGGAATGAAACTGGTAACACAAATATCTTGGAAGAAAAGCATTCAGAGGTCGATGAGCAAAGAAAGTACTTAATATCTTTACTATGAAAGGCTCTTAAAGATTGTACTAATGACTTACTGATGCATTGTGGTTAGAATCAGCATAAGTCATTATCAGGACTGATGAACAAAATGGCAGAGACTTTCTATTCCCACCTGCTTCTCCACCCCAGAGACTTTGGGAAGAGATCTACATCTCAAAATGTGCATGAGAAAGCTAGTATCATCTTCTCATGAGGCAAATACTTCTCTCAATACACTGAAATTTCTTTGTCTTATTGTAAAATTGGTAGTGTTTTGAATATAATTTAAATCGTGATTATCATATTATTTTACCACAGAGTCAGTTCCATAGAAATTGAAAAAAAATGCTGGTCAACTTTCTCAGTTATTCATCATCTGAGGATGTCATCATCTTTAATATTGTCACAATAATACATTTCACTTGATGGGGAATTTTATTTAGTTCATCATAATGTCCATGAATAACTATCTGTGGCTAATTTTACAGTGTGAACATACATATTGATATCAAATCTCACCTCTAATTTAAAAGAATCCTCTAAATAGAAAAAATACCGGTAACAGACATTGTAACCATACACCGAACACAACTTTGAACATGTATCAATATTTTACAGACATTTTACTAAAAAAAGCTATACCGTTGAATATGTGAGTTATCATTACCAAGGTTACAGAAAAAAAAAAGAGAGATCTGATACTTCCAGTATTTGATCGTCTTAAATTTTGTTCTTATTTAGTTTACTGAAAATCCTTGGGCTTAAACTCAGAGATTCCTAATTAGAGTATCAAAAATGTAGAATAAAATAAAACATCTCCTAATAATTTATCAGTTAAATAGAATATATGGTAATAATAGCTATTTTCTTGAAAAACACTTTATAAGACTAATATAGATTTAATCAAGATACGAAGTATGAGTTTTTCTGTTATATTTCTTCTTGAAAGACAGGCATCAATCTTATTCAGAAAGGTTTATGCTAATATCTAACTACTATAAGATTACATTTTTGATTTATATAAAATAAAATAAGTAGGGAAGAGATTTTCCTCAGAAGAACTTCTTTTTAATTTATTGACCAGGATTACAAATAATAATTCTATCAAGTCAAATAATGTCCTTACTCATTTTGAAATGCTATTCAGATTGTTGCTTTCAAAATCTACAACTAGATATTTTAAAAGAAGAGATCAGATTACAATTCCATGCCTGTGTTTTAAAAATATATGCCTCAGATTAAATATCCATATTAATTTTGTAAATGAGAATTAGTACCAAAATTCCAAATTAAAAGATGTGCCCAATAATTCTTCTCCATGTGTTTGGACTTCTACAGTTATAAATAAGAAACCAAATTCTTTTCTAGATTTGGCTGTGTCGAAAGGAGATGCATTTTTTTCAGTTATTTTAGCTCATTTCAGAATTTTATTAGTACTACTACAGACTCTGTCCTAATTATAAATTATAACTTCTAATTACTTTTAGCCGAATAACAAGAGATTAAAATGTTTATTGAAAAACACTTCAAAATAATATCTCTCTGTTTTTCTTTCAACAACATTTCCTCATCCTCAGCTGCTTAGCATTCTTTATGCAACAATGCCGACTTGATGAGAGCAGGCTGGATGATCATTTTTTTCTTTGAAAGGATATTTATGCTCATTATGTGAAAATTTTTGCTGTATTGCGTATTTGTGATTGTCTCTGGTGGTTCGACATTTGAACCTCTTGGCTAGCTATCAGAATAACATGACTAATAAAATCTTCGTATATGCACATTCGGAGGCAGTTGTGAGTGCTTCCCTTCCCATTTCTTTGCCAACCTCCACCCCTGAGGAGTCAGTCTTATTTTTTCTTCAATAAATGTCTTAGTAATTAATTTTGCATAAAGAACTTGAAAAGGGCTTTAACTCAATATGGATCTTCCAAGCTGAGATAGGCTTTCTTTAGAAAAATCATGTGTATGTGGCTGAGAGAGAAAACTTGTAGAATATTAGCAATAACATGACTCTTCAGGGATTTTAGAGTTAAAAGTCTAACATCAGACAGTACATCGAGGTTCCAGCCCCACACAGCTGTCCTCTCAATTTCACCCGAGCTGTGATATGGTAAGTTGGTTCCTTCAGCTCCAACTATATCTGTCAACCCAAGTCCCAACTCCTTTAAGTGGTTTTGAAGGTGACAGTAGAGGTCAAATGATAAACAAAATAACAGCCTTCTCTCCATTCATAATCAGGATCCCTCTAAACTGGCGACATCCGTAGAATAGAAATAATTAGTAAGGAGGGACAGCCCAGCCACAGTCATGACCACACATGCTCCCAAGTAATATAAATGTGACTTCCCCATAAATCTACCATCACCTAGCATGGGCAAAACTAACATCCACAAAAATGGAGTAACGAATGATGGAAGACTTTAGTCACTTGAGATGCGATATTTTATAGCACAATATATATACCACATTGCTCATCTTTTTTTTAATAATTGATATCCTCACTATATCATGTGGTATCTGAATGATTATTGCTGCTTATCTACTAATAATAACACATATAACTCTTATCACAGTTTACATGGAGCTGGTCCTTTTCACAATGTACCAGTTAGAAATCTGGGGAATAGGGCTGTGGGTGGGGAACTGAATGTGTTGTCTACAGTAGATGCTGATTTGCAGTGATGCCCACCTCTAAGCCTTATAATGGTAGGTGCCAATGTTCCTTCAATAAAAGAGAAAGAAGAAAAACTTTGGGAGTAGATATGGGGATCTTTCAATTGTACTTAAAATTAGAGTAAATGAGCATCCTTGACAACAATGCAAAAGAGTATGGGGTAACTGTTAAAAAGAGTACAGAAGAAAGAAAACCATCAACAGGATACAAAGTAATGCTGAAGGGGACCTGGAATGATAACAAAGGGAAGTAGAACAACAATAAAATGGATAGGAGAAAGAAGGAGAAAATTCGAACCACTGCAGATCTGACCTCACACAGACTCTGCAGCATCAAGGGTTGTCATTTCTATTTTTGAAGTGGAGAAATGGACTTACCCAGTTCTCCATGTGCTAGGTGGCTTACATAACTGAATCTTTGAAAGAACATAATGATTGCTAGGTACCTTAGTGATGAGCTAAAATATGCAGCGTAGTTTGGATTGTGATGTTTGGATTTTTGAAGATACTAAGCACATCACAGCAAGCATGTTAACTCTAGATTGGGGTGGGAGGTTGGTTGCTAATACATACGTACACAGAATGAACATGCAACCCATTTCAACTTCATACACCTTTCCTCAAGAATAAGAAGTGACCCATTTTCAGCACAAAGAAAACCTCTGTGTACTGATGGATAGTTACAGAGTATAACCATTTAAAATGCTTTTCTTTAATGGAAGATACTTTCATTTTTTTGATGCAGTTTTCTTAGTTTCTCCATAACTGATATGACCCTGCCACAGACTGATGGTGAAAAGGAAAACATGTTCTTTAACAAATTCATTCCCTTCAGACCCTCTACTATTGTGAGTTTATGCTATTTTTTCATGGAGGGCAGAAGTCTAAAATCAATCTTCTAGACCCGAAATGTCAGGGTATGAGGAATAATTTCTCCTGGAATTTCTCGGGGATAATCATTCCCAGCCATCCCAGCTTCCAGAGATTATCCAGATTCCAAGGTCCATGGTCCCACACAGCGACCTGTCTCCTGTGATGTACAGCTTGTCTCTTCCTCTTTTGCCATCAAATCTCCCTCCTTCTTAAAGGACATTTATGATGCGCGTTGAGATGCCAGCAGAATAATCCAGGATGCTCTTCTCATCTCAAGATCCCTAACTTCTGCGCAGTCCCTTTGGTCTTGTTAACGAACATTTATCGATTCCAGGGATGCAGATCGGGACATTGCTGGAGTCCTTATTCAGCCCACCATGGCAACTGTCTTCTTCTTGAAAGGGAGAATTCATTTCTGCTGAATGAGATTTACTTATTTTGGCTAAGTCTACCTTCTTTGCTGTTTCACTCTTTTATTCTTTTCTCTATTCTTGCTTTCTCTTATGTAAATATTCTTCAAACTATTTTTTTCCCTATGTTGACAAGATATTTATGCATCCTTCTGCTACACATTCCCTGGGTCTTGTACAGATTGTACCATCTCTACCCTTCAATTCTGATTTTATTACTTCTGCATCAAGGCAAAATCATATCACAGTTTAAGTCTGTTTGCTGTCTGCCCTTCTTGGGACTTTTAGTTACCTATTTTAATTCTGCCTATATTTCGAAGGTATTATTAAGTTTGATTTAGAACAGGTGTACCCTGGTGGTCAAGTGGTCTACTACACCCTGGGGACAGTCCCACATACGTCCCAGATTTAAGGCCTGGCTTAGGGGAGGCTATCAATGTGAACAAATAAAAATAAAGTGCTTCTTCTGCCTCTCTCTCTCTGTCTCTCTCTCTGTCTCTCTCTGTCTCTCTCTCTCTCTTCCTGCCTGCCTACTCTCCTTCATTCCTGCCTGCAGCTTTTCTTCAAATTTTTTATTGAGAAAAACTATTCACTTACATCCCTCACATATTTGTTCTTTCTTAGGCTTTTAATTTATTCCTAAAAGTTCTGATTTCCATCTTTGAAAATTTTTGTCTGCCTGAAGAATTCCCTTCTTTTATTGCAGGTACACAGGTACTTAATTCACTCAAATGTCTTTTTTTCTTTTACTTTCAATAAATATCTTTACAAATTTCTTTGTTAAGATAGAAGCCTACATTTAATTATTTTTGTAGTGTTTGAAACATGTCATTCCTTTCCATTCTGGCTTCCCTTATTTTGAAAAGTATGTTGTAAATCTTACTGTTGTGATTTTGGAGGGCATATTTGTTTTCTATTGTTGTCTTGAAGATTCTCTTTCAATTTAGTTTTTAAGTATTCCATTACGGTGTTCATATGTGTTTTTTCTTAATATCAGCCCAGTTTGAAGTTTGTTGGACAACTTGCAATTCCTTTCATTGTTGACTCTTATGCTTATTTCTGTGTTTTCCATACACATTCTCTCTCTATGCTTCCATTGAATTATATTTTTAATTTTCAAATGTATTTACTGTGTATATTAGTTGATTGATTTTATTCAACATAAGCATTTATTTATAAAATAGGTGCATTTTAAGCACAATACTTACAATATTATAGCATTCAAATAAACACCAGCTGACATTTTAAAAAGATAAAAAATAGTCAAGTTCAAATATTTTTTCAGTATCGGTGTCTTTCTCAGTGCCCCAGTGATTGCTAGGAGAATTCTTGGAGTACATGCCCCTTCCCTTAAAAAATAATTTAAATACTTAAAATTCAATAAGTTGTTGCAATATGTAGACGTCCCCGCAAATAGCAGCATGCATAGGTGGAGCCCATACACAGCCGGAAGTGGGCAGTGCTCCAGCGGGTGGGTGCAGCCTGGAATCCCGGCTGACCACAGTGTCATGGCGGACACAGCCATCTTCCCAACGCCAGTGTGCCTGAGAACTCATTGGGCCTCTAATCCTTTCCACGTCCTGTCCTTTTCTCCTGAGGATAGATTTTCCTCTTTTCAGACTGTCCTGCAAGCCAACATCTCTACCACATCACCACTTTATAGCCTTTTTCTTGCCTGTTTGTCTTTCCCACTGCTCTCTCTTGCATGTGTACCAGAGTAGGGCTACTGGACCCAGTTCTGGTGTGACTGTGTGGAAGTTTCCCCATACCAACAAGCAAGCAATACTCAGACACCAGCAGGGTGTCCCTATATTCAACTCAATTCTGACACTGTCTCCTGGGAGATGGCATCACATTCTACCTGGTAAGGGTTCATGCTCTCAGGAGAATCCTCCACTTCCCATTCCAGTCACAGACACAGGTGATTATCTGTCGTCTGAACAACCACCTATGAATCAGAGTTTCACTCAACTCACTTCTCGGGTCCCATTCATTAACTAGACTGGCACATGGAACTCAGGAAACACATCCATTCATCAGATCACTGATTTTATTATACAGGATATTATTCAAGACCAGCCAGTTGGAAGGGATGTGTAAGGTTGAGTATGAAGAAGGTGCAATGCCTCCATATCTTCTCCAGGTGCACCAGTCTCAAGGTTCCATGTGTTCACCAATCAAGAATCTCTCTGAATTCATCCGTTTTGGGTGTTTTTCAAGGTTTCATTATATTGGCATGATTAAGGAAATCATTGGCCTTGGGTATTTGACATCAGTCATCATCAGCCTCTCTCCCCAAATGAAGATCTAGAGGTGCAGCTAGAAGTCCCAACCCTCTAATCACCAAGCTTCCAAAAGTCGTCACATTCACCTAACGAAGGACACCTTATCACTCAGCACTTAGAAAATCACAGAGATCTGTTGAACTTTTAATTCAGTACTGTGGTTGAAGACCAAATATATGTATTCTAAAAACAATATTCTTTTCTTATCTCTTGGATGACAGTAAATAAAATTCTGACATATTTAGCAGAGTCTGCTCATGATAGATGATCCAGAATTCCGAACTATCTCCTCGACAGTCCACTGCTGAAATATATCTGGTCAAATATATAGAATCTTTGTTACTTCTGTCTGATTAGCCTTGGAACCTTGCCCTACTCAATACATGCAGCTAGAATTCAAAAGAAGCAAAACAAAACTCAAGATGAAAATTGCTTATGGATTTGGAGAGTCACTTGCTTGTTGTCTGTTTTCTAGAATTTTGCTGAGGAAGTAAAGGCCATATGGGCAGCTGGCAATACATTCTGCACATACTGTCTTCCAACCCAATGAGATTTTATAATACTACTTGGATTCCCTTCTTTTAAGTTGGGAATAGACAAAAGTAAATTCCCAAGACACGGGATAAACTGGAACTCACTATTTTACATCCCTTTTCAGACAGTCTGTAGTCCTTCTTTCACTAAGACTATTGACTGAAGACATACAACTAATAACTACCTTCAGTTCTCACTGTGTTTGACTGATATTAGTGTTTACATCTTCAGATGATATTTGCTGACTTTGAATCTAGCATGTCTATTACCAATACTTGTCTATAGATCTTATCGATGTTCATATGATGATATACTCTGTCAATACATGTTGAAAATCCTTCAGAATTATTCAAAGACGCTTCCAGGAATAGGAATCACTGAATCACTCTCATAGAGGTTGTTTTTTCAGTCTATCACCTTCACTATTTTTAGTTCTCTTTTTACAAAAGGAATTTCAAAGCGATTTAAAGGTTGTTAGTGTTATTTCAGATTGAGCTAAGAAGAACTCATTTTCATGTCTTAGTATATAGATTCTGCTGGAAAAAAAAAAAAAAAAAACAAAGCAAGCATCTTCATAATATAGCTTCTGATTAGCTGTAGATCAAGATCTTACCTTAGAATTTCAGAATAAGGATATTCGTATCTTTGAGGAGTACAAAAATAATCATACACTTCAATCAAATAAATGGCTTTTGGTCAACTTTTCTCCTTGAAAGAGGAAACTCATTAATAGTTTTGACTTTTATAGAAGGGACACCATTCTCTATTAAACATTTGAAGCTGAAATGCTATATACCGTTCCTTTAGAGAAGGCATAAAGAAGATTTCTGGTGACTAAGCAGCGCTTTTTCATGTGCTTCACGCATCAAAGAGTGACCTGGAAAATACATTTTGCATGTGCAGGCATGTGCAGAGAGGACTTGAGGGGATAAGTGATAATACAGGCTGCTTATTTCAGTGCAAATCTCTGCGCTTTACCAGAAATTGAAAATGTAGAGAAAAACAATATTTTTGTAGCTATCAGTAGAAGAAATGTATTACAGATTAATATCTAACTTTCAAGGTGTCATGGGTTGTATTAACAGTTCATAATTACGGTGTATACCTCTGATTAAAAAGGAATTTATTAGTTCATAATAACTACATGAACACAAAACCTGCTCTCTTTATGAAGAAAAGAAAGTGAATTTGCAGTAGACTAGTATTGCCTGTAACCAAAGACTTAACAATTCATATTGGAGGTGTGTGAAACTGCCCAGCTTCTCCCCAGCAGCTCCCAGGAAATTCTTTCAATCTCAGTTTGTCACAGCTCTTTGGATTTTGCAAACTCCACCAGCACCTAAGCAGGTTGCTGTCAACCCTTCCAAATATTTGCAAAGCTGTGAGATTTTCAGCAAAATTTTAAACTCATGTGCCATTTAAAATGGTACAAGGAATCAAACAGCAGATACAGCACAGAATTTTCAGGATCAAAATAAGCTGAAACAATTTGGAGTTCGGTAAATTCAAAATGCATTTTTATATTTATAGTTATATCCTCTGAAAAATAAAGTTGAGAAAGAAATTTAAAATGTGCATCCCATATTAAAATATGTACCCATATCATGTCAAAAAGTAAATTTAATTTACACGAATAAGATTTAAACATGTTGATAACAGATAAGGAATGATGATTTTCTAAATTATTGAAAATATAGTATATATCTTTAAATTTTTATAAAGTAAACATAAAGTTAGAGCTTGTCCATCAAATTAATTTTTAAATTATCACATAAACATTCATGAGTGTTTTATGTAGGATTATTTAAAATTTAAACAAGATATTTAGTTACATAAAAGAGCTTATTTATGGAAGTAGTTTTGAAATAATTATTTATATATTAGTTATAGAAGACAACTAGTATTGTTTTCTTCTTTTAACCAATTTGAAACAAAAAATATTGCAAACAAACACTATCTATAAAATAATCTTCTTGTGCTTATAAAATAGATATAATACACAAAGCCATACAGATAGGAGGATAAAAAAATGATGCAATGAAGTGAATTAAGGAAGTGATGGTACATAACAACTTGAATCCATAGGAAGAATTACAATAATTGGGAATGTTAAATAAGATAGATGTGCATGTGCGAGAGATGTGTGTTCCTTTTCTTGTGCGGTGACCAAGCCAGGCTCAACCCAGGTCCTTGCACTTCACATGTCCTACACATTAGTCTTATTTTTGTCTTATTTTAAATTAGTATTTTATTGAATAAATTCACTAGAGTTTCGTATTTATTTTCTTTTATCTTGCCTGTAAAATCAGATTGGAAATAAGATCAGACAGCTGATAAAGATAAAAGACTTAACAAAGGTTAAATTTTTTGTGATAGTTTACTAAAATGGTGGTTCTTCTACCCCCATAAGTGATATGATTTTGTTCAGTGATATTTATCATATATTAAATCATTGAATACATCACTAAGTGGAAAAGGAAACTCACTTAAAATACAAGTAATGAAAAAGATACTGTATATTTACATACACCCATAAGTGCATATACAAAATTGTTCTAAATCAATGAACACAATTTCACATATTTCTGTTTAATTTCCTAATCATTCATGCTAGAAATAAACTGTACTTTGATCTATATGTTTGTAACAATTTTTTTAAATCAACTAACAATGGACAGCAATCTCTGCTATGGAGATCAATAAATTATTTAATGGCCAAGAATCGCATTTTTATTTCATTTTAATTTTAAACTGGTTGTGAGTCTGTGTTCATGTTTTCATCTTGACCATAGTTTCACTTGACAAATACTTCTGTTTTCAACATGAAGGCATGTTTGCTTCATTACAGTTTATCAGTCATCTGTATTCTTGATAGAAGTGGTAATGGATAAAGATAATTACATTACTTCACTACATCCTGTGATGAGCTAGGATTTATTACTGTCAACTAAAAATCAAAATGCTTATCCATCTGAAGAAATGTCATTCTCTGTTCGCCTAGATATTAATATGTCATTTATAAAATTTCTCAATTCATTTTAATTTTGGATACACATATCTTAGAAGTATAGGCTTTAAAAATAAACACACACACATATATAAGACTAGAATTAAATATGTATGCATGTATATGTATGTGTGTAATGTATAGATGCATGACATATATATCTATATACAGTATAGATATTAGATATTACTATTTATTGCATCCTATTATTTTTATACATTCTTGATTTTACTTGAATGTATGACCCAATGTAATATTAGCAAAATGCAAATTGTATCAAATTTAATATTGCATACTTGTTTACCTCGATCATTTTGAGATACATTTACTTTTTTAATCATTTACAATAAAAATTCACTCTTCTTGAAAAATATAAACAAAATGAAGCATACGTTTCTGAAAGAAATAAAGCATTTTTCATTAGAACCTGTGCTTTCTAGTTACTTCTCATCTTAAACATAATCATTTGTTTTTGGACTTGCAAAAGCTCATTTTATACCTATTGTTTCCTTTCTACATTTTAAACAATATCCTTATATAAGTATCTGCTTCAGAATACAAAATTATTTTCTTTTTATAAAATTATGCCAATTATAATAGCATTTAAATACACATACTTTTGTGAATATATTCCAAGAAATATTTCTAAAAGTGAAATTGCTGAGTGAAAGGTTACAAACATGTTTTTTCTAATTTCAAGAGAATTTTTTTATTCTTCTTCGAAAAAGTTGTACTGATTTTTACTTCTACTCCATAATATATGAGAACGCTGATTTTTACACATGCTCACTAAAGCCAGATGTTTCAAAACATTCATCTATCGAATGGTGAAAATACTATTTATTTACTGCATTTCTTGACTGATCCGAAATTGGTTGTCTTTTCTATGTCTGTGTATATGTTGTGAAATTCAATCAGCTGTCATTTATACAGGTGTAAGTCTCATGTCTGTGAGTCTTTATTTCCTCATCAAGATAACAGAGTTGATGTGGATCTCAAAATACAGGATGATCATTAGAAATTAGTAAGGTTAATCATGTGTTAGGATAAGAGCAGATTCCTTGGGTGCTAGGTAGTAGGAATTTTTATTGCACCAAAATTGCATAGGGTGGGGTCTGGCCTCCACATTAGCTGTTGACACCAGATTCTCTGCAGGGTCTGCAGGTCAAAGGTAGATCAAAAACACAGAAACAAGTGAAAAGCCTTGACGATATCAAAGTAAAGAGCTGCTAAGTGTTTAAAAAGGGTACAACAAAGGAAAAATAGAGTTTGGAAATAATGATGAGCTATTGGCATGGTTGAATAGGTTGGAATAACTTCATCTTTCCAGAATATGATCATAGGGTGTTAACAAAAATTTCAGTAATGGAAATAATCAGATCTCCCATGCATTATTGGTATGGTTTATACAAAAAGATGACCAGAATTCTAATCAGAAGCCATTATCAAATAAAATATCTTGACCCCAAATAAAAGACTTGATTGGGTGACTATGTTTTATGTTAAAATAAAATATGCAGTTGGGGAGGATGAAAAAATTTTAAAGATGGGAAATAGTGATAGTCGTATTATAGTATGACTATATTATCAAAAACAGTACACTTAAAATGGTAAACTATGTCAGTTAGATTTTGTATTCTCATGAAATTCTATCCAACAAATTACTGATAGAGTAGAATATAAATGTATGTGACATTCTTACAATGTAGCAAAGCCTGGAAATCTTGACCTTGTTTTAACTATCAAATCATTATTTCCTTGATGTCTAGTTTTTGACAATAACATTTAGTTGTGATGCTAATACTTTAAAAGTTATTGAACTGAATTCAGAGATTTAATGATGTCAATTTTAAGAAAATGTGTGCTAGAGAAAAGTGTTTTGCGAGTTTCTTCTGATATCAAAAGTAAAATCAAAGGCCTTATTATTTAGTAAAAGTGAGAAGGGTGAAGATTTAAGATTTCCAAAACAATATACAAAGAAAAGAAGTGTACATGTCTATCTGAAGAGTAATTGGCTAGTGTAGAAAGTATGTAAACATCCTTGTCTTAGAGAGGCTAATGCATACATGGACTATAATGTGTTTGCCAAAAAAAATCTGAATCAACCTTATTACCATATAATAAAACAGCTCAGCTTTAAAACTGGTCATATTATTGATTTTAATGACAAGGGATTTGAACGTATCTTCTTTGTTTGCTGTTAATTTCTTGCTTTCTGAAACCAATCTGTTACTGCCAATGGAGAATTAAACATGAAGATATTATTATAATCAGACATAAAATGAAGTGTGGACTCTTGGGTTTTTATGATAAATTACCAAAAACAGTTCCTTTATAATTGTTTTCAAGTGCAAAGATCAATGTGGGCTGTTGTGAAACTTATATGAGTTTTTTTTTGTAATACATCTTTCATCAAAATTAGTGAATTTTATTTCACTCAGTTAAATCTCTGAGTCTAAAACCTCATTCGTTCAATTAGCTTATGTTTTTCACTTGTGGATTTTAAAATGAGCAAAATAAAGTCATTACTCTGTGTCCTCCTGTGTTTTCCTCTTTGTGAAATATAATATCTTCTTACCAGTTTACTTTATTTTTTTTGTCACAGTAAACACAAAGGCCTTTTCTGAACTCTCTGCGCAGATGCAACCTGTCAGTGGACCCAGTTCTCTGTACCTTGTGCCTCCCAAATTCACATTCTGGTCTTTACTATTATTGCATGCATGGATATTGGTTCAATTTTAGATTTTATGCTTCTATAGAAAGTTACAGAGTGCTGAAATCAGGACCAATCTACTCTAGCAGCATTTTACATTTTTTGAGCATGTGCTAATTATTCTTTACAGCAGTTTTTATTTTTATACTATTCCAGTTGACATGCAATTCATAATCAGTTATCTGTTTGCCTAACTCAGTTAGAGGCTATGGGTATCCCCGGCTTTGTATCTGTTGTGGATCCATTAGTATTTAATTCACAGTAAAGTTTGATAAATATTTGTTGAATGTATTGAATTGAATAAATCCCGTTAATTTTGTGAGCAATCAGCAGGAGTGCTTAAGAGAAAGGCTCTGAATTAAAAAAAAATAATAGAAAAAAGACTTAGTTACCAAACAAGCTGTAAAACTATGAAATCTTTATAATGATCAGCTTCCTCATTTTATAGCCATTATTATGAAAGTTTAAAAATATAGCTATATTTGAATATATAAAGCATAGCATCCATCATCAATGGATGATGTTGAGAAATTTACATAACTGTCAACTATTGATATCAAATTTCAGAGATTTGAATATAAATATTCTTTTTATTTTGCTAGAAGAGCATTAAGCAAATTTAATTTTCTAATAATGACTGAAGAAAATATTCAAGCTTTCAATAAAAATATAACCAGAGTTTCATTAATATGTTATAGTTTATTTACCTAAATACCTTTTAAATGTAATGGAAATCTGAACATATCTTTCTGGCAAGATTTTAGGACAAGTTACTACATTTAAATATTGTAGGACATGTACTGGTTTGTTATTATTAGTTCTTTTATTAGCAATAACATTTTCTTGATTTAAAAACATGTATTGAAGTAATGCATTAGACTGTAACATTATATAGGTTTAAGGTAGGTTTTGTCATAAATCAACATATTTATATAATACATTGCTTACTTATTTGAATTTAATGACATCACCTTTCAAATTAGAGTAATAATTTTAATAATATTTCTAATATTTAACTAGTTAAGCAAACTTTATTAAGTATTGATTAGAAATATAAATGAATAAGCAATCAATGATTGTTTTAATAATAGCCCTAGGAGGGAACAACTAAATTTCTTTGGAGGATTTCAATATGCATCCTTTTTGCTATTTGATTTTATTGACATATTAAAATTAAGATAACTGTCATAAATATAAAGTTGCATTTTCAATTCGTGCTCTTATGGTCTTTCAAGAGACAAGTTGCTTAAGAAGATGTGGAGAACATACACAATAGAATGTTATTTAGTTACGAAAGAAAGATGAAATCCTGCCATTTTCAACAAGGATGGACCTAGAAGGAATTACGCTGACTGAGATAACTCAAAATGAGAAAAAGAAAAATCTTATTTTATTTATACGTGGTACTTTAGAGAAACCAGATCGGCAAATGAACCAAATCAAGCAAAAACAGACTTTTTAGTCAACAAAATCAAATGAGTTGGTATGAGAATGGAAGGGGAACACATTGAACAAAAGAGCTCAGTTACATGATGGAGGAACGGATTAGACTCTTGGTGGTGAATTTCATGTTCTATATACAAATGTTGATTTACAAAGATGCACACCTTAAACCTATATAATACTATGATATAATTCCTTCAATAAAATTTAAAAATATGAAATACTTGCAATTATCAGAAAAGATATTGCATTGATGTTTACTTTCATTGGGATTATTTTATAATCCACATTAAAATACAAGGGAAGAATATGATCACATAAAATGTGTTCATAGATATAACTAATTGGCAGGCAAAAAATTTGCACATGAATTCTTGTGGCAGGAATATTTATAATTGCTTGAAACTGGGTGGAACCAAGATGTCCTTCAAGTTGCAAATGTAGGATCAAACTGTGCTGCATACATTCAACAGAATATTATGTAGTAATAAGAAGCCATGAACTACTAAATCTTGCAAAGAAATAATAAATCTCAATTGTATATTTGTAATTTAAGGAATGCAGACTGGAAAAGGTCTTTATAGTATGCAATTTCGTTATATTGATTTACATTTTGAAAGACTAAAACTCAAAATAATCAAAGTTTCTAAAATGGCTGTATCTAAGATTGGGAAAAAGGAGTACTTGACAGTAGTCAGGAAGTAAGGAAGTGATCAAAATGGATAAAAATCACAATAGTGGGTCTATGTCAAAGAGTCAAAGGGTAAACTAACCTTTGGTTGGGAGACCTTGAAGAATTATATAGATTGTATAGTATTGATTTAAAGAAAGATGCAGAAGTAAATAAACAAAGCAGAACTGAAAATCTCTCCCAAATAAATAAAAATACCTAATACTTTAAGTAGAAAGTTCTCTCTCCAGAAACTGGAATGATCATCTTCTTCCCATGACTTCCTCCTAAAAAGTAAGGGCAAGGCACCACTTGACAGTGGAGAAAACTAACAAGTATGCTTCATTCAGGTGATGACAATTGTCAGAATCAGGCTCAGTCTTAAGAACCAGGCTCAACAACTGTAAGAAGCAGGCTGCTAGCAGGTACAGAGCGGCACTGTCCCTCTGAAAACCCTCAAACCCATAACCCTATAATCCAATCCTAGAATGTCTCAGACACACTCCAATTGAAGACATGCTACCACAAATATTGGGCATGTATTTCTCAAAAGTATTAAAGGCTCCAAAAGTAGTAGAATTTAAGTGATGGTCAAGTCCATATAGACACAAGAAGAGAAGACGACTAAATGAGTGTCATATGAACGGATTCCTGGAGAAGAAAAGGACATTCAGGGTAAACTAATAAACTTTGAAGAAGGGATGGACTTCAGTGAACAATGATGTATGGGCATGGACTCATTTGTTGTGACAAGTGTAATAACCTAATATGACATGTTATCTGCAAGTTAGTTGGGGTAAAATGCATAAGGAATACCTGGAAACTGTCTGTACTGTCTTTCAACTTTTTGTACAACTTAAACTTCTAGAGACTACAAAATTAAAAAATGAGATGCTGCCAAGTAATCCTCCCCAAATCTGTGAAGATTTACATTTTTACAGTTTCTTAGAATACTCATGCCTTTGCAATCTTCACAATACTGAATGTTATATGCTTAAAATGTGCCAATCTTTCAGGAAAAAAAAAATACGCTTTATGGCTTTAATGTCTATGTCTCTGAACGCTAGTGAGGCTATCTTGCATTTTAATACATTTATCATTCATTTCTATTTACTTTTTGTATAATGTCATTCATGTCTTTTGCCAAACATTGCTTACTTTGTTTTATTATTTGATAGGAATTCATTATATAATATAGAATGTTATTTTTTTCTGTCACGTATGCTGCAAATATTTTTCAAAGCTCATCATTTGTCTCTTCGTTTATGATTAGAGACTTTTTAAAGTTTGAGTAGTTTTAAGATTTGCCTTTTGCTATTTGTTCAACAGATGTTTTCTAACAAAAAATTAAATCCTTTACCTATATTTTCTGAAGAATAATTATTAGTTTTTTAATCTATCTGGAATTTATTTTCTCTATATGTGTGTAATAAAAGAAATGGATTTAATTATTGAATTGCAAATCAATGCATTCTTTCTCCACTAAATGACAATGTAAACCTAATAAATATATATGAACAAATGAGTTTTTGCTCTTTCTATTTGTTTGCACAGCTATCTATGTATTCACATTAAGCAATTTTATGTTGTAATTTTGTCATGTAGATCAAGTCCTTTATTCAATGTATTTTTCTGAAATATTTTCTTGGGTATTATTGAGAATTTATATTTCACATGAATTCAAAAATAATATTTCCAAGTTGAAATATATATGGTTTGTTATTAGAGAACATTTGAGAGAAATGATCTTATAGTATTAAACCCTTCCTTCCAGAAAAGCAATAGTTCTCATACATTCAGGTAAAATACTAATCCTATTGGCAAAGTTTTAAAGTTTACTTCAGAATAGCTTTATAGATTCATTTGGCATTAATCATATTGTTTATGTAAAGCTTCTTTTTGTCATTTCATCATGGATGGTTTTAATTAACTATTTTGTATACATAAAAACTTTTGTATAGCACATCGCTGCACTGGTTAATCATTCTAATAATTCTACAGCTGATTGTTCTGAAATGTCTGTAATTGCTTAATTTGGAGGGATAAATAATTTGTTTGCATGCTTATTGATATAAATACTTGGTTATAGCTTAGACTCATTAGTGTTCAAGAAAGAATGGAATTTAACATAATTATTTTCTTCGCCAATGAGTATTAAATTTAGAAGCCTGTCCTGTAATATATAAATGCTGAAGAATACAGTTTTGCATAAAATCCATTCAAGAATTTGATTATTGATTAACTACAATGTTATTTGAGAATAATAGTGATTCGTTTGTTTAAACGTCTTGACCTACGTGATTTGCAATATTTAATGGGAAATTCTACTACATATTCTTTGTTAATATAAATTTCAACATGTTTTATCATATTTTTATTCAATTACATCTGTAGACATGGAATTAGCAAGAAGCTACTTGACATTTTTAATCACAATATCTGATCATCCAACCAGCAAACTTATCGAGAGAACAGAGTTGGGGCAGAGAAACAGAATCCCTAGATTGCAAATGTGCATCCTTCTTGTATTCTGTTTAAAATAAAATTTGTGGGAGTTTGTTTGAAATCTAAATAGTAGCTATTATGATGAAGCCGGCTGTAGCCTTTTATAGCTTTTTATGCTTTATGACTGCTCTCTTCCCTACAGCGTATCTGTGAAGTGCAGAAAAAGTTCACAGCAGATGATTATACTCAGGCACCAAAGCCACTGGAGTGTGAGCTAATCTGCAGAGCTGAGAATTAGTGTCTCAGGCAACCAAGCGGGAAACCAAAGGGAGTTATTCCTTCAGTCAAGTTTAACGTCGCAGATACACCTGAAGTTACAGCTCTTTATTTTTGCTCAAATCCATACTTTTGATCATTTGGTTACCTGATAGTCTAGGTTATATTTTTCTCTCTCTCATGCTCCTTGCTGAGTTTGTAAGGTATCAATTTTCAGGACAAGCTGTAGACCAGTTCATCAACATCGTATCTTTTCAGCAAGTGAAATGTCATGCAAAGCTTAAACAAAGGAGATTATTGTTTAGGAAAGCTTTGAAGCACCAAGGTTGGAATCCAATTGTCTTGAATTTTTTTTATCTTTCTGCATAAAATTGCCATCAGGAAAATAAGCTCTACAGATCAACACTAGAGGGTATCTTAGAATATTGTAATGGAGCAAATAAGGACTTACTTACCTAGAAATTGTGTTTTTATTGGAATGTTAAGTTGATAGAGGATAATCTACCTAATTAGGAGCAAAGTTCAATGCCAAGTTTGTTCTAGGTATGGAGAACGCTTTTCACTATTTTATAAGTGGGGTATTGCACCATCTCTAATTTAAAGTGGACAAATGTCTGAGTGTCCTTTAGAAACTCGAATTACTATTTTTTATATATGCCTGAACATCTTCACTTGAACATGTTCACAATGAACACACAACTGAGTCACACACTGCTCTTTTGTTAATGTATTGATCAATAAAATGTCTGTTTATGAAGTCAGTATAACTTAGCACCATTGTAACTAAACCAACAATCATAAACATATCAACACACCCTAGCTGATTAATCAAATATAGTGTGATTCCATTTTTATGTTTATAAAAGTTTAGCTGAACTAGCTATCTTTTGTTTTTGTTTTAGTTTTTGCTTTTAAAAACACCCAGTTGTATGTTTATAATGACTTCCACCTTATGGACAGTCAACCAATATTTTAAAGCTAAACATTATATTAATTGTTATAAAAATAAATGATAAATATTATTAGCAGAATAACATTGTATGCATACCTATACAACCTTTTGGTTATTTTCTCAAATTAGCATACTTGGGAATATGGTAATAATCCTCCCAGCAATATTTGTAAAAGTAGTTACAGAGTGAAATGGAAATGTGATTTAGAAAGTGTTGGATTTAATTTAAAAAGAGAAATAAAAAGAAATCGTATGAGAAAATGCACAGCCTGAGGGGTCTGAGGTAAATACTGTCTAACACACATCTTCTCATGGCCACGTGAATCAAATTCCCCACTTTGAGCAAATTCAGTATGTTTCAATGAAATGGAATATATTGCCATTCTCTATTAATCACGGACTATGAAAACAAATTTGTCTTAAGAATGTCTCAGTTGATTCATCGTCCTACAATATCGTACATAGGTAAACTACTTAAAAATGGCCTAACTTTTTTTCATGTTTTCTGCTGTCTTTGCAAATAATGCTCATGTCCTCTAACGACTGCGTCATGGTCACAACAGGAGTTTTCATCACGTGTCATTTCAGAGATCAGAATCTCCAGTCAAGAGCGCTTAGCGATGTTAGGAAGCAGTAAAATGAGTGCCATTCCACACAGTTTTCAGGTCATAAACTTGAATCTGCTCTGTGTTTTTAACCGACCCATTAAATATGTGCTGGATGTTCCAACCCAACTTCCCGCTGCTTTCAGAATGGAGAATGCGATGCTGATTGGTCTTGCAAAAATTCCACAAAATCAGAAGAAATGATTTAAGGGATATGAGAACTGCGTTCATGCTGTTTGCAGCTCAATTTCAGAATTGGTGAGTAATATACAATATGGCAGCAAGTTCTTTCTCTCTAAATTATCCTGACTGCCTGATAAAACACCTGTGTTTTAAATTCAATGATTTTGAGTCTTTATACTACCAAAGCTACTGCAAGTCTAGAGATGTCTTTGCAAACAATATTAACTTATTTTAAACTAGTTATTCTTTATGAATGGCATCCCCATTATTTTCTTTAACAAACATAGAATAACTGGAGATTTTATGCTTTCTTGCCACCAACTGAAATAGGACAAATTTAGAAAGTTCAGTGTTTTGAAAAATGCATGATCACCTTTCCTATATATTTGATTCACCCAGGACAATTTGCACTGTGAAAACAATCTGGTTAAACTTGCATGGTGTCATAACTCTATGGTAGAATTTCTTGTCCGATTCTTGGGTGTTGTGTCTGCACAGCCTCCAGCTCTTAGCCCTTCAGACAAGGCTTCTGCTGCAAAGAGCCAGACCCATGGCCCTAGGACCCAATAAAAACCACTTGTACTACTCATGGAGTTGATGGACATTCCCAAGTTAGTAATAATGGCCTTTACTTTGAGGAGGTGAAGTTCAGGAACCAAGTGGGTCCAAGCAGAGTTTAGTACCCGGCATCCTTCTGTTTAGCAGCAGGTTCCCCTGTCAGGTGTCAGGGTGGGGAAGAGACAGCAGCAGACAAGTATGGTCAGCTGAAGGAGAAACAAAGTTGAATTGCCATTCAAAGACAACACAGAAATAAATAAAAAAGCACAGGACACGCAGCACTGTGCTAATTTTTCTGATGGAGGACATAACCAGATGCTGAGACTCAGGACCAGAGAAGAATCAACAAGGAAGGTTACGGAGTCAGAAGCCGCGTGTGGAAAAAGTTCTGAGAAATTTACTCAGATTCCATTTTCCTAGCATCTCAGGTCACCTGTGTATACCTTCCTTCAGTCTCACTCCTTTCAGGATTCTCTGTCTACATAAAATTAAAAGAAGCACAAGGCCCTTAAAAATGTACAACACAACATGATTATAGGAAAAACAAAGACTGGAAAATGGGGCTCAGAAATAATGAAACTGAAACAATAAAATGCTAATATTACATATGAATACAAAACAAAACACAACAACCAACAACTATGGACAACTCCAGCACAGGGAGTTAACATTAGGAAGATTTAAAAAACATGATGTACAAATAAAAGCAAGGTTTGAAACATCCAAAAAGATATATTTCTCATAAAAAAGAGAAGATAAAGAACCAGCTTAACAACAGAGTGTACAGTGGAATATTAGACAGCTTGAGTCATAAAGTGCAGGAAAGAAAACACATGTAATCGATTTTAGTGAAGATGGAGGAGAGTAAACAGCAGGACCACTAGCAAAGGTAGGTTCACTGAGGATTTCTGAGTGATGAGAACGGAGGTTACACAGGGCATTGGAAAAATAGACCACTCCCCTAGGTTGGTGCCTATGCATGTGTCTGCATTAGTGTGAGAATGTGGATTAGGATGGGGGGTCAGCGTCCAAGAATCCAAGGCAATGAGATTCTTCCTTTGAGCCACAGAGAAGAAATTACTAAGAGAAGTGTGGTAACAGCAGCAAAATAAACTCAATATGATGGCATTTGCTCCACTAAAAAAATGGCAGCCCAGATCAGCAACCAAGAGGAAATTGTAAATGTTTAGAATGGGATCGTGCTGAACACTGCTATCATCTGAGAATAGTTAAAGGAAACGTATTTTAAATTAAATGAACCACAACAGAGTAGTAATAACAACAATGACTAAGGTTAATAAACCAACGAGAAGGGGAAGGTGTGAGGAAGTTAGATTTTACAGAGTCACTCATCATCTTTAGTAGAGTTTCCAAAACATATTACTTAATACATATCAATTATTCGATCACTATGAGATTACTACAGTTACTACAACCATTAAAAATGTTTATTAGAAGACTAGAGGAAAAATTTGTCAATATCAAATAGAGAAACAGAAAGAAAAAAATTAACACACAGGAAAAGCAGAATTTAGTGAAGCATAAAAACTAAATCAAGTGGAGTGTTTTTTAAAATATTTTATTGATGGAACATTGCATAGCAACCTTATATACATTTCAGTTGTGCCTCTTTATAAACCAGGCTCTATGTTCACCACGATAAGTTCACCACTAAAGGTCCAGTTCCATCCTTGATGTAAAATTCATCCTGAGTTCATTTTAAAAGATAAATCAACCAAACAGGAACGGATAAAGTAAACAAAAAATAAGATGAAATTACATTGTCAAAAGAAGAATGAACATTGAAAAAAATTAATACTTACAGGTGATATTGCAAAAACATCTAGAGAATTCTTTTTATATTTGAATTGATTTGAACATCTTGATTGATTTCTGTAAACAAATATCATTTTAATGATTCAAACCAGAAAGAATTATAGAGAATAAATATAATAATATATGAAAGAAATTAGGTGACATTTAATTGCCATAGACCTTTTCATAATCATTTTTTGTCCTTAACTCATACATACACTCTACAATGTGAAAAATAATGTGCAAGGGTACATTTCAAGGATTGAATGCTATTTATATTTTTTATGAACACAGAGAACCTGTTAGATAGCAACTCACAGAATAATACACAACAAAATTGTTCAGTCTCATGTATTGTAATAACAAAATATTTTGAAATAAAATATAGTCAAATAAATTCCAGATGCATAAGACTAATAATTAATTAAATCAAATTAGATTCATTCCAGGAATTCAATAGTAGCTCATTGTCAGAACATCTTCATTATAATTCATTGCATTAGGAAGTCAATGGAAAAAAAATATGACGACCTTAACAATTGCCAAAAAGTCTTTTGATAAAATACAGCATACATTTCTGATAAAAACTCAATAAAATAGGGAGGACATAATGTTTCTTAATGTAAATTAATATGTGTATATATATTATAAGGTAAAAGTCGGCATTATTCAATAGGGTGAATCATCAGAAGCATAAATTTTAGGAATATAAGCTTGTCCATTGCAAATATCAATATTCAATATTCTAGAAGCACTCTTCAATCAATTAAAGATGAAGAAACACACTTATTGCTGTTTACCATGACCTCATTGTATACCTAAAACTAGAAAATATTAAGATAATTTTTATGGTGGATGTTTACAAAATGGATACAATCAATAACTAAACAATTGGATTTTGCATAAGAAAACAGGAGTTAGCTGGAACATTTCATGGAAGTTAAAGTTAAGCAAATGAAAACAAAGACTGAAGCAAACTCAGGCATTATACACAGTCCCCTATAATTATATCCTTAAATGCAGGGTCTTTCCTTCTTAAAGACCACAGTATTCAGAGAGCTTGAGTTGAGATAAATGTTCTCTGTCTAACTTAAAGAAAAAGGAAATTCTTTGACCAGAAACCAAGGTCCTATTGATAGTGTTTAAGGTTGGAAGACATTGCTTAGGCAACAGAGTCCAAAATTCAAACAGTTCTGTTCAACCGAAGAGTAAAATGCACCCAGGATCTTCGGGAAAGTGGGTAACACCAGACACAGATAGTACACTGCCCTTCTTGGGTAAGAAGGTTGACACACCCAAATACTATTTACAGTCATTGCAACAATACATATTCAATATCTTGTCTTAGCTGCATCTCTAGCCTTGTATTTGAAATATCAGGCAGCCATGTATGTTTGGACAAGATGCAGGTGCTTTATTTTACAGGAAGTGAAGAGAAATATTGGGGTAATTAAACTTTCATCATGAGAGGTTACTCACCTGGGCAAATGCCATAGGTCACCTCCCAAAATTAGAGTATGGATGTCAGAAGATGAAGAGTATAAATATACTGAGAACCCTGCTGGGCTCCTGGCTCTGACACCAACCCTTCTGTCCACCATTACACTTTAAATACTGTGTTTCTACACAAAGCAACTCTTCCTTTTATAATGAAAACAGAGTTTCCACTTTGCCAAGGGAATGCAGCTCAGAAGAGGGCATGAAGAAGAGTGAAGGGTAGAGTCCATTAAGTCAATCACTTGTTCTGCGATTGGTAGATGCTGCCATTTGTATTTCTGATTCTTCCCTCCATGGCCCACTTAGCCTGTGGACCTGTTGATAAACTGAAGGAAGCTCCCTGTTATTGGACAGACTCATCCATCTTCATTTCCTGACTGTGTGTGTGTAGGGTCGTGTGACCTTTTTTGGTGGCCCTTGTTGCATGAATATTTCCAGTGAACCTACTGTAATAGGAGACCCATCTGCAGCGTAGACAGATATACTCACCTGATTATCAGAAACATTCCCACCCAAATCATTGCTTTATTTTAGTCTGTTCACCACATAAAAAGCTTGAAGTAGACAGGTAGCAGTCAACTTAAATTTTTTTTTGAAATCTTTTTTTTTTTTTTTTAAAGATCTAAAAAGGGAACATTGCATCATATTATAAAAGCTAGAGGCATCCTTCATGGTAGTCAATATCTAGATCTAATACATCAAGTTGATACCACCAGTCTAATTTCCTTAGTTGGAAACAGTTGAGAACCTGCAGTCTAGAATTATGTTGATAACGCTGATAAGCAAATATGCATAAAAGGAGGTGCTAGTCCCCTCCTGCCCCTGGTCATGGGCCACTTGTTTTGGGCTCAGCTCCAGGCCACGTCCTGAAGGCCACTGCACCTTACAAAGTGGCCTCTTGTCTCGCAACAGGCTGCCTCCTTTTATCTCATGTCCAAACTCTTCTCTCAGGACTCTGGAACTGATCTAGTTGGAAAGGACATGAGTCACTTCTCCCTGTCCCTCATCTACCCCTGAGGCCTAGAAAGCTGGGCATGGAGGAAGACTGGTTTTGCTGTCACTTCACTGTCCATCAGAAGGAAGGCGGAGAGGCGACTGGACACATGGTAGGCAGGCGACAGAAAGGGAGATCCCACAGGGACTTTGGAGGATCAAGTGCAGACAACGCGGCTGTGGGCACCGTCTGCCTCAGGACTCCAGCAACAGGCCCTGCAGGGGCAGCTCTGACACCTGTCCTGCTTCTCAGCAGACTTTCCAAGGCTGCCCCCAAGTGATGTTTCAGGCTAAGTCTCATAAATGTGACCTATGTGGGACCGCGATGGGGGACTTGCTTATGGCCATTTGCCTAACAAAATATAGAGAAAAGCACACTGAACCCAGGAGTTGTCTGATATGGACAGTTAGGCAGTGTGTCTTCTGAGGGGCACCGACATAATGTTGAAGAAATGAAACAGAAAGACACATTTACTTCCGGAGAGAAGATCAATACAGTCAGTTGGCTTCATCCTTTCTATCTTTCTCTCACTGCATATATAATATTTACTATAAAGTTATATAAGGTGAAAAAAGGTTTGTGATTGTAGGATTTTACTTGCTTATTGTGTAGGCTATGCACTTATGGGAAAGGAAGGTAGTTTTGAAGAATGAATATTCATATAGGAATTAAATATTCACGACCAAATGGGACTTTTCTGAAAACAAATGAAGGATATATATGTCATATTGAAGACAATAAAAGATACTGTGGATTTAAAGTAATTCAAATGGCTTGGGCATAAAGAGCACATTCTGGTAAATCAATGCAATACGATCGAATGTGTAGAATTCTAAACCAGCATTTGGAGTGATCTGATATACGGTGAAGCATTCAGTATAGTTAGTACATATGAAAATAACTAGAGTATAAGGAGAGGATAGTTGATTTTCAACTAAATTTAAATATTAAGGCAAAATCTTATTGTCAGAAAGGATGAGATTTCAGTGGGAAGACATGGAACAAGGCAAACAGGGCAACCACAAACTCATAAAACAGACACTAAAACACAATACACAAGAGTCAACTTTTTTTCTAATTTACACAAAAGATTGCAAATCAAAGGATACATTTTAAAGGACTATATTTCACTAGCAAAGCTAATTATCTTAATATATATTCTAAAAATTTAAAGGAACCAAAAAAATAAAAAAGCAGGCGAAGTGGATGAACAGTTAAAAATACAAATAGCGTAGACATATGTGAGATCATGTTTATAGACTCACCATAGCAAGGCAAATTAAAATATCAGTGAATATAATATCTTCACCTTTATGGCTATATTTAAAAATTTGGAGGACAATCTGCTCAGATACGTAAATGTTAAAATGCACAAATATTTTAATTTTAGAAACTTGTTTTCTAACATTAAATAAATATATTTCAGATGTGTAAAGAAATAAATTTATTCTACATCTGTGTATAATAGTAAACAAGACTATGAAGTTACTCAAATATTTTGTATATTCATACTTGGAGAGTTATGCATTTATTTTAGTGTAAGAGTTCAACCTCTAGGGATATTTTTTTCTCATGATAGACATAGAAGGTACACCGGTATATTTGACAGTTAATAAATATATCTATTCACCTATCTGTATATACACTATTAAAATTAATAGAAATCAAAATAAGTGCAGATTATGATTTTAAAACAGGGATTTTAGATTTTTTAACAATTTGGCAGAAACATGTACTTGAAAAAACTCATCCCTATAGTAGTATTGTGATGTCACTTGACATTACCACCTCTGCCTTACTCGTGACAAAATGACTGTCACTATGTTCTACTTCAGAAGTCTATGGGAGCTTTCACACTTGTGCTAGAAATTAGGAAAAATTATATTCCAAATTATTCATATTGTGTGAGCATAATAAAGTATATGGCTGGCATTTTGCACGTGACACCAGGAACTGAGTCACATGGTGTGTTAGAATGCCATCAATGTGTAATTAATCAAACTGGCTCTTCCAGCCAGATTTATATAGCCTGGAAAATAAAAGAGGATGCTTGTTGAAATATGGACTTTTTTCTTTCTTAATAGACAAATGCATTTCAATATATGTTAATTTTATGGTCATATCTTTCTTAGGAATCACAGAGATAATAACTACATGTATTCTGTCAATATATTATGTGATTGCATTTGATGTTAGACGGACTGACATTTTTAAGAATAAAAGGTAATAATTTATATATATATATATATGCATTTTTGTTGAACCTATTCCATGCAAATTAAACACAGAATACTGTTTTTGATTGAATCACTTTCTGTAGCTAAATGACTAAAGGCGTGTTGCCTACTTACTGATAAAAGTTACAAAGGAATACTTAACCTCTACTAAAAATAGCCTACAGGACAATTAGCTTCAGGGTCTAATATTAGATCAAAGCTCGAGGTTTTGGGAAATGAGTTTGTGCCTAATAGCCATTCACCACCCTTCTCATTCTGCAAATTCTATCTCAAAGGTACTCTTTGCAATTATTCCAAGTAGAATGTTTCTTTAAAAAGCAATTATGCAGGTCATTAACACCATGGAAGCACAGCTCCAAGCCAGAGCGGTACTTTCAGAGTAGTGAAACTTGGAAACAACACAGAAAAAAACAAGGCATGCCTGGAGGCCATGGACATGCTCCATCAGGACTTCACAGGGAAGTTGAATTGATCATGAGCACTGCAAGTATTCAGGTAAAATGAAAATAAAGAAACGAGGAAAACTGAACCAAGATATACCGAGGTTTAAAAAAAAAAAATTACATCAGGTACATTTAACAGATAATGGGGAGCATACAAATATTGAGATTTATATAGATTTTTGCAAAATGAAATACAAGCAGAAATCTACACTTAACAGCAGTCTATCCAATGTCAAATATTGACTCTTCATTCTTCAGGCTATGTGACTTGAGCTAAGTAACTTAATTTCTCTCGGCATCTATCTATAAAACAGGATAATAATGACATCTCAGAGTTGTAGAAATGAGTCAGATTATGAAAGAGTAGATTGGCATATCCACAGTCAGTGTGCTTTCTCATTGCTTTTATTACTACTGATATTATTGCTAATACTCACACTCTACCATGTTCTATGTAAATGAGCATTAAGTAATGTGAGAAAATAGTTAAGTCCTCAGAACTTAACAATAATATTGACTTGAAATCTTGACAATCACAGAGACAATGGCAGAGACTACATTCCTTTTAAATACCAATAACAAGAACATTGGTTTATGAGGAAGAAGAATATTTAAGCAATGTCCATCTTAAAATAGGACCTTAATCATTAGACATGTAATTGAAGTTAATTAAGTAGCGTTAAACAGATCAGTAACACACACAAACTCATCACAAGCTCCCTCGTATCAGTCTATTTCTCTGTGTGCATTGCCCACTTAAACTGGTGCTCTTCAGCTGGTTATGCACCTCATCAATGGAAAATTTTGTGTGTCCCCACTGTATCTGTTTATGATAACATTATATGCAAGTGATGATGTAATGTATCATGAACATGACCAACTGAACCCCCAAAAAAGCTAAACAAATGAGAAAAATATAAACTGATTTGAATTTTTTCTGCTTTATTAGCCGTGAGTAATGTTATGATGTAATTTATTATATTTGTAAATCTTGATTCAGCATTGTGTGACATGCTATTACCAGACAAGCTCATTTTCTTGCATTGGACATGGAGTCCGAACATGGTGAGGTGGGCTTTTGCAAGAAGGAAATGTGGATCTACTGTCTTTGTGCAAAATAAAATGAACATACAAGCAATTGTTAGATTTGATTTTTTAAAAATGTTCCATAATATAGCTAGCAAACTTTATGTTAAAAATATATATTCAGGCGCACCCTCGTGGCTCAGCAGTTAAGTCTGTGGCTATGCATGACATAGTCTGCAGAAAGCCCAAGGACCTAGGCTCATGGCCTGGGACCAGGAGGAACAACCACGATGAGCAACAAAATGGATGGATAAAAGATCCTTCCTCCTCTCCACCTGTATACTTACCTGCATTCCTTCATATTACTCTCCTATAAATAAATATTTCATATATACAAATATTTCATATGCATATATGCACATAAATACACACATATCTGTATCTATATCTATACACTTAGACTTCACATTTCCTAAAAATTGTTCAGAATATACATGTGGAAATTCCCCTTTTATAACATCAACCATATCGTAGGTATCATAATATGGGTTCTTCTTTGCCTCAGCCTCTTACCTAGATTGTTCTATTGTTTATACATAGATCCATGGCTCACTTCTTCCATTGTCTTGTCAACCACAATCAGTAAGAAAATTCTGCCAGCACCTATTCATGATCGAGGACCTGAGCCTTTTCCCCACTAGTGCTGTGGACCAAGGGAGCTCAAGCCTCTGTGTGATTACGTAGCAGTTTCTCCACAATTTCCCACTTTTCCTCCCAGTCTGCACCCTTTACTCAGAGAAAAATAACTGAGTTAGATGATACTTCTCTTCTGCTTAAGAAACAATCAAGTGCTGGTTGGATTCAGAGTAAAGTTACAATTCGCAAAAGACTCAGAAGGAGCTTTGAACTCTGGCTTCCAGGCATCGGGGGGACTTCTTACTGGTCATGCAGTCACTCGGCCACACAGGGCACAGAGCAGCCTCAGTCTCTGAACTTACTCTTCGCTTTCCCTGGAGACAGAGTGAAGGATACAGGGTGTTTTTATTTTTATTTATTTATTTTTTTAAGGAAAGGTACAGGCAGAAATGAAGGTGTGTAGGCAGACAGGCAAGAAGAGAGAGGAGGAAGAGGCACTTTATTTAGTTTTAATAGTTGTTCGCACTAGTTGTGGCCCCTGGTCCTGGGTCTTGAACAGAAGACCTCGGGATCTACGTGGGACTGCTCGCGGGTGAACTAGACCGTTAGGGCCCCGGGGTGTGCACTGCACGATGTTTTCAAATTGATGTTATCGAAGGAACATTGTACTGCCACATTAAATAGATTTAGGACATGCAACATAACTAATCAGCCTCTGTATATAATACAGTAAGCTCGCTGTTTCAGTTGTTCCTTCACAGTATAACTAACCCCCTTTACTCTATTTGATCCCTCCCCCATTTATTCCTGCAAACTTGGCTTTCCTTTTTTTTTTTTTTTTTACTGAAAATTTCTTGTTTTATTTGGTTCATTTTAAGGTCCACTTTTGTTTAATTTTGTTCATTCACTTCTATACTCCACATATGAGTTCTTTCATTTTATGTCCGTCTTTCTCTTTGTGGTTTATCCCACCAAGCATCATTCCTTCTAGATCCATCCATGTTGCTGCAAACGGCAGGATTTCACTCTTCACAGCCACATAGTATTCCTTTGTGAATATAAACACCTCTTCCCCATCACTCATCTGTTGATAGACACGGCTTGTTTCCAGCCCTTTGCTCTTGCAAACAATGCTGCAATGATGATGGGGGTGCAATATTGCTGCAAACAAGCATGCATTATTAAGCTCTTTAATTAAATTTGTCTTTACTTACATCATATTCTCAATATATATTTATTTTATCATTCCCTGTGTTTCATTTTATCATTTTTTAAAATGTCATTAAAGGAACATTGCATCACAATATTATACGAATTCCAGGTGAGTTTTCTTGTAAATCAACTTCTGAATGTACATTAAGGTCACCACCACCAGTCCAGTCATCACCATAGAACTGACCCTTTACCCAATTTGTCCTTCCCTCTTCCCCTTCCCTTCTGGCAACCACTAATTTGAGTTTATAAAGTAGAAGGCTATTTTTGTTTGATTTGGTTCATTTGTCTATTTGGTTTCTCTACAAACCACTGAGAGAGACATAATGCAGTGAGTGTCTTCAACACCACTATATAAGATACAGTGGACACCTGTGCTCACCCACTCCTAGTCTCTATACCTGTCCCTGCTAGTTTCTCTTATGGCCCTCATTAAAATCCTGTCTAACTATATCCATTTATGTGTTGACATATTTACCATTTCTCCTTATTCAATGCAAACCCCACAAAAGTAAGAATTCCTGTCTCCTGTGTCTGCCCCTGAACGTCCACACATCCATTTTCCTGCAGGCTGGTGCCTAGCAATTCATTTCTGGTTTAAAGAATCAATCAACATGCTTGCATTTTTTTTTTTTTTTTGCAAACTCTGTGAACTTTTCCCAGAATTCTTGTCTAGCAAAACGGCTGTTTCTTCAGGGGCTCAAACTGTGCAGTGCTTTAAATATAAAATAGGTTTTCAATGATATTAGCTAGATTACACCTGCCTCATCTGTCTTTCTTTGGTGGTCAAAAACTCACATTTTTATATTTTTTCTTCATGAAGCAGAATATTGTGAAAACTGCAGTATGAGCCATAGCAGAATCCCATGAACTTTCCTCCAATTTTGCAGCCAGCTTCCTCGTTTGAAGTACGGCAGAAACCATGCTTGCTTTCAGATCTTCTGACAATGCTTCAGGATGTGTTTATTTCTGTCTCACATGTATTCTGAACTATTTCACCACAGCACGAGGAACGAGTATGGGGGATTGGACTCTCAGTTTTAAAAAAGAAACTTCAGAAAAAAACACCTAAAACTTTTGTCGACAGGGGCTTTTTTGCAGACTGTCTTGTTAAACATAAGATGACTTTCTGGAAAGCAATTGCAGCATTTATCTTCACGTGCAGTTTTAGGGTCTTCCTAACAATGTGGCTTCATGAGCCCATTACCTAGTCATTCGTCAATAGAGACTTAGGCTATGTCTCCATCATAAATAATATGAATCTGCATAAAAATCTTTATTTAAGAGTTATAATTCTATATACCCTTTCAACTGATTTCTTGAATTTTATTAGATTTCAATATTATCTCTTGTTGTCTTCTGTATTTTATAAGGAATAGAAAAGTTAATTCTGCCATTTATATATACTTCTCGTTGATTTGATATCATCTTTATCTGCACTTTTCTTTGAAAAATGAGTTTGTCTTTCGGTGACTGTTATCTTAATTAAATGTAAGTTGAACAAATAAAATAATTTTGAATTCTCTTCATCAAGTTCATGCAATTTACATTTTCTTACAATATTCTAAATCAACAAGGCATTTGTTTGTGTATTTGTAAGTCAAAGAATCACGGTTTTTATAGAATGAATAGCATAGTGCATTTTAGATATGGCCGCATAATATACAGACCAAAGAAGAGAAGAGTTAAACTGTTTACCGAAATATAGACAAAGTGTAATTTTCTACACCCGTGGCATGAGAGGTGGTCATGCAAACTATTTGGCAAAGAATATTTTCTACTACAGCAAACGCTGACTTTACTTCTGAGGGAAAATACTCTTTTTCATGGTTCAACTGATCAGAACAGAATAACTGACTTGCAACAGTGGCAGAAGCATAATGGATCCTTATTCAATAAAGACAAACACTTAGCTAACAGATAGTATCCAGCATTACTTCACTGAAGTGTTAATGATAGTGCAGCCTTTTTAAATCAAAAATTTTCATGAAGAAAATCAGTAACTTCAGCCTCAAAAATAATGTAGCTAGTGTCTGGCTCAAGGTCAGACACTATTTTCAGAATTTTGCTTTGAACAAAGATTTGTGGCTATAACGAGTGCCGTGTCCTGCACCCCCGTATTTACTGCAGCGTTATTCAAATTCACTAAGATATGGGGCAGTCTAAGTGTCCATCAACAGATGAGAGGATAAAGAACATGTGTGTGTGTGTGTGTGTGTGTGTTCACAAAGATATTCAGATCTTAAATGATCTCTCTTATACATAGAGTTATAAAAACAGACAGTAGACTGGTGATTGTCAAGGGCTGGATTGAGGACCATGTGGACAGATGCTAGCCAAAGTGTCCCAGTTTCCAAATGAAAGATGAATAATTTGTGGGAACACACAGAATCACACAGCATAGCGACTATGTTTAACAATGCTGTAGTATATACTTGGAAGTTGCTGTGAGAGTAGGTATCAAATGATTTCTTGGAACACACAGTAGGTAACGGCATGACTAAGGTTAACCAACCTTATTGTGGCAAACATTTTACCGTCTGTTAAATATTCAGTCGTTACATTTCACGCCTAACTTGTAAAAGGTTATATATTAATTATGTCTCAAAAAAGCTTAGAGAGAAAAGTATTGTAAGTAATCTTCTGCCCGTCTAAGCTCTGACTGTGCACACAATCCGCATAGCATAGTCATTTGTATTAAAAGACAAAATTGGTTGAGTCCTGTAGAAATAGTTAGCAACCAGTCAACCGAGAAGAAATATTTACTAAATGCCTAAATATGGGAGGTTTTTCAGCAAGGAAAATATTTTTTCTTTTTTATGAAAACAGGGAAATAACATTATTAATCATTCAAAAAATGTCTCCCATGCTTTTATATATCCTTAACACATATGATTAGTTTTTGAAAAATACTTCAAATACTTGAACCTCTTGAAATATATCATCTTCACTGGCAGTGAATGTCTTTTATTTACTGAACAGTAGGAAAGGGTGACATAGTCAGAGTTTCCTGCCAATCTACTTTGCTGCAGATATTAAAAGCACAGTGTGCTTGAAGAGAAACGAGTTCAAACATGGAACATCCCCAAGTGTTTGCCAAGATCCTCATAGGCTACTAATCACTACCTGACAATGATTCAATGGAAAGTGAAGTCAGGCCACCAAACTATTCCATATGTCATAGCCTATTGAGCAACTGCCAAACGTTGAACACCAGATGTCTCCACTGACCTGGGCCTCACTGAGTGTAGACAGGGAATAGCAATGCCTCTATTTCATGGCCAAATTTCCCTAAACAAGTTTAGATTCAAATATTCACATTTATAAAAATGTACTAGGTTGCAGAAATAAAATATCACAACTTCTATTTATAGTTTAATCTAAAAACTGAAGAGATATGCATCCACACATACCTATTTGCAATGAATATGTGTCGTGAATATTGGGGTTATATAAAATGTCATTAGAGATCATCATACTCTATAAAACATAAATACAAAGGAAATTTCAAATACTTTATCAAAAATATTGTTGTTATTTTAAGGTGTTGTAAAACTAGGAAATATTTCTTGTTGATATATGTATGTGTATATGTATATTTCCTAAGAGATAAAGAGAGAGATAGTTCCATTCTATATACATATATATTTCATAATACAATTTTGTAGTAACATTCTGTACATTGAATTTCTATCTCTAAACATGAAATACGAAAATACTACTGGCATATTGAAATCTATACTGAAACTTCTGGAAAAACATCTGTACATTAAAACAACCATATGGTAAAAGAACAAAAAGATTTGGAGATTAAGAAAATCATGAGCAATGTCACATATTTGAAATGGAAATTATAGCTTAAGAGAAGGACTGACTATAGGCGGAGTGCGAGACAGGTGACGGTCTGGAGTTATTCAGCTGACTAATGGATGTGTAGGGACAGAGCAGTAAAAAGCTTTCCTCTCCCATCCCTCCTGTTTCAGAGAACGACTTGGAGGGAACACCGTCAGGGCTGTGCCAAGAAATGGGAGAGTTCTGTCTGGGATTCCATACAGGGGTCCCAGAGTCTGGGATAAAGGAAGGTTAAATCTGGAAGATAGCCCCAGGCACCTAGAAATGGCAAGCAAATAGTACATATCATGGGTTGCATTGTTAAGATGACCCCCATGATTTTTGGGGCCCCAGCTACTCAACCAAGCATGCATGTGCCATACAGGCACTATGCAGATGGAGGCAAGATGACTAATCAGCTGATCTTAAAGGAAGCTCATTATACCATATTATCCTGGAGCTACCAATGAAGTCACCTAGACCTTCGAAAGAAAAGAAAAATGTAGAAGAATCCATCAGAGAGGTGCCAGAGAAGAGAAGGCAGGAACAATGCAGAAGACAGAGGTCAGAGAGTCACAGAAAGGCATGGCCCACCATGGCTCCCGTTGAGAGAAAGAAGGGAGTCCACAGGCTGTGAAATGTAGGTGGCACCTGGAAGCTGAGAAGGACCCTTGACCAACAGTCAGCAAAATGCCAGGGACCTCAGTCCTACTGATGGAGAGAGAGTTCAGGATGGGAGGCTGCATATCTGCAATCACCTCAGCAGTTTCTCAGGCTTGGAAATCTGCAGGGGAACAGACTACAGGGAAATGACTGGATAAATAAAATTGTATTTCAAATTAAAATGACGTAGTAAATTTCTTCTTGACACCTTGAGGGGAAACAGGCACCAGTATCAATCTTGTTAGAGACATCTGTTGAAGGGCGTCTCAGGATGTCCTCTTCTTATCTCACATGAGACTGCCCACGGCACCTGTGTGGTCTTTGAATGATTTAAGGAGACCGGTCCTTGCTCTTAATTGCCAGAGCAGGGTAGACATTTACCTGCTCCACCAAACATAGGTGCAGCTCTCCCTGCTCAAGAGTCTATCTCCTGCTTTGCTCTCTTCCTCCTCCATTTTCTCTAATAAATGTATAAAACTGCACTCTAACGCTCAAGAATACTTTCTTGAACATTCGCCAGCAGACCTGGAGCCCACGCATCATCACAGCTGGTTGATACAGGATTTTTCTTACCATCTGATGGAGGCTGGAAGCAGTCTCCCCTGGAGCTTCCAGAAAGCAACACCAACTTGTGACACATTGAACTGAGGTGGAAGCAAAGAAAATTCCCAAGGCCATTGTATTTCAAACCTACAGATTTGTGAGATAATCATCTGGGGCTATTTCCAGTTGTTAACTTGCTGGTCACGTGCTACTTCAGCAACAGAAAACTAAAAAAATATCCCTCTTCAACGCATGCATTTTGTGTGACCAAGAAAGGTAACAAAGAGGTTAGAAAAGACAAATTCACCCTCAAAGCTGATCATACACTCAAGAATCACTGAGTATATGAGCACAGGAAATAGGAAAATGAGATAAGAAACTCAGTAAGTGGAAGAAATTAAGCCTGATTAAATTTAATAAAAAAGCACAATAAATATTAAAATATTCATTATTGAGCTCTTTAGCTATTATAGGAATGCAAGATATGCATATATGTATCTATACACAAGTGATTTTCTCATGAAATAAGAGAATGAAACAAGCATATATGTAAGTTAAGCTACAGATATTTTGATTAAAATATCATTTAAAATGTGCTTCATATTGTGATTTATATATTTATTTAACCCTGTGCTTCCTTCATGAGAGGATTTGATGATTTTAGATGTCCCACCGATGTCTAAGAGGGAGAAAGAAAGCAGTGGAGAATGTCAAAAGAGTCGCTGTCCATCTGCGTTAGTCGAACTCACTGTCTTGTGTCCAATGGAGAGATGAAAATAAAATTTTCCATCTGAGCATTGTTGAATTTTCTAACATATTTTATTTTGAGGGATGAAACAATCATTCTCTCAGAAAAGTTAGTGGAATGCTATACTTTGCAGATAAAGCACCCAGTTTCAAATAACACAACAGGCAAAATGACAGCGAAATTTCACTGAAAAAAATAGTGAATACCTACTCCTTAAACCTGAAATCCGACATTCTCTGTTTCTATTAGATAGTCTTTTTTATTAAAAAGTTACTCCAGTAATTCTCATCTCATTTTTTAAAGAAATTAAAATAAGAGTAAATTCTGTAAATAATTCTGAATACATAAATTCATAGGCTAGGTTTTATTGACGTAAAATACAATCTCAGCCAATTGATAAATGATTTCTTGTTCACTCAGGCTACATGAAGTACGGTTTTTAGCAAAATAAGTTCATGAACATTAGTGTGAAACTCCAGTGGAAGCTTCGGTTGACACTTGTCCATTATCACCCGACTCTGTAAAGAGAATATGTTGACCTAAGAGTTGGTCTGGAATTAGCAAGTGACATTTGAATATGTACTTCACTAGTTTAAATTAATTCATACATTTATGTCTTTTGTTAACAGTGGGACAGGGACAATCAGCTTACCATGTGATTAAAATATAAGCAAGATTAGTAAATTCTGTATTTACCTTTGTAAGAAAAAATATTAATTAAATTTCTTGGAAAGACACCTGACAAAAGTCTTTTTAAAAGGGTATTTAATATAGTAATTTCCTTTCCATGGATTAATCTTGAAGAGAAATAAGGAAAATGTATGTAGAAATTTTGTATATTAATTATAACATTAATGTGGCTAACTAATAAAATATAACAATCTGCATATTAAAGTACTATGTTCTTATCCCCAGGAAAAATAGCAGATTAAATGATACCTCTAGTTTTCCTCCAAAATACTCACTAATCCATGAGATGTGTAGCAATATTTTTGTTAATGAAGAGAAACGTGGGCAAGTATCTGAGAGTCTGGTATCAGACTTTGAAGCCCTAGAAAGCTAGATCCAATACAGCTATGGAAAAAAACTGAAACCAAAACAACACAAATGATACAATCTTTAAAACTCATAGAACAGGGAGCACTGTGTTCCATTTCAATGGAAAGTAAATGTCAAAAGATAAAATAAAGAAAATTGGATGAAAATCTGAGAAGGGATTAGATAGCTGGATAACTTCTCTAAACCCAGGTCACACTCATGCACCTTCCTTCTACCTAGAAAGACATCTTCAGCTTTATTCTCTAGAGAGAGTTGAGGGCACGGGTGAGTTACTAAAAACTGAGAAACGAAGTTGATTAATGCAGAAGTGTGAACAGTCTTCTTTCATCTACATTCCAGAATTTTTTGAGAAAGGGGCAGTAGATAGTTTTCTGGAAAATTCAAGCAAAAAGAATGAGTTGTGAGCTTTTAACCTGGGTCTACACCCAGAAGATTCCATGTCACATCACAGTGAAACCACTCTACAACATCCAACAAGTCCAAAACACACTTTGAGGTATATATGCTTAGTCCTCCATTCTTAGTCATGGATAGACACCAAAAATGATCATGTCTGAGAAATAGTTTGCAACAAGAAAAATATAAAACTCTGAATCTATATAGGAAAACAAGGCTGGTTTCAGACATCTTTCACTAATATAACAGAGATAAGAGAAGACATATCATCCTTTAAAATAAGACAGTTACATAATAAAGAAAAATAGGAAAGGGAGGAAAGTTCTTAAAAATAAAAATATGATCATAGAAACCAGAAAATTTCTAAATAGAACTTTTAATACAAGTTGAGAATTTCCTTAAGGTAGTAAGGAAGAGTTACAAAATCACGGAAAAAAAATTAGAGGGCAGTATCCAAAAATAGGAGTTTCAAAGAGGAAAAGAAAATAGAAAAAAGGGTGGAAAGGAATTTGAACAAAATAAAAAAAAGTTATAGTCAAACTAAAATGACATGAATTACAAGATGAAGTATCCACAAAATGCGAAGCATATTACTCTATTAATAGGAAATCTATTCTCTATCTCTGTCCATCATTCATCTATCCATCCATCCATCTCTATCCATTATCTACGTATGATCTATTATCTATCTATCTGTCTATCTAAGGTTTCTCACTAAAATATAATTAGAGCAAAAAGAACATTTAGGGGAATCTTAAAGTTATTTAATAATTAAATCATGTCCAGAGGATTAGAAGCAGAATACTTTGATGTTCTCGAAGGTAGCACTGAGGATGAACGAAGAAAATATATTAAAAGTTCTGAAATAAGGATCACTGATGAGCTAAACACGGAATCAGGTATAGCACAGAATAACATTTTCAAACATGCAAAATCCCCAAAACATGGATTCCTGTACGTCCTTCCTCAAGAAACTATTAGACAACAAGGGGAAATTAAAATGTGATGCTTGAGCTCTCTCTCTGACTCACCACAATCTTAGCAGGGGCAATACTGGTGCTTATGTTTTGTTATCTATAAAAAAAATTCTCTGCTAATTCTAATAGAAATCTAGGGCTGATATCTTCTATGCTTGGAGGAGGATAATGAGGCCAAGAAAAAAAGCACAGCCTGCAGGAGCCAGAAGATTCAATAAAGTAGAGAAATAAAAAGATCCCCAGGAAGAAGGGAAGGGCTCTCCTGAGAGTTGCCTGCACATTTAGTAGTGGGACTCAGGAAAGAGACTCAGGAAGGAATCTCATCAGTGTTGTTACCCACTGAGTCTTTATGACACTTTTCCTCTCTGTTCAGCCTGGGTCAGAGCCTTCTCATCCTTGTCTTGTCATGTTCCTGCTCTTTTCTCTATATATTGCTTCTGGGAGAAGCTAAGAAGATGCATTTATTTATAGAAGCATTCTTCATTAAATTACAAGTGTCTAGGGTGAGCTCAGAAATACAGATCATCCTCCCTCCAATATGTGTCTCACACTATCACCTTTGCAATTGCATCCCAAAAGGTCCCCAATGTTCACTTATATCGTTACCTTTGAAGGCCCTGGAAGGAAATCTTATATATTCTCAAGGCAACAGAAGTGAAACTCTGATCAATCACATCCTGGGTAGCTTGTCTGTGGTTGAGTGCCTCCGTCTGCTGTTAAAAGCTCACCATGAGTTGGGTGACTGTCACTCCATTAAACGAAACTCCACAACATATTGTGTGGGAAGTTCTTAAAAGTGATAAAAATAGGCAGTGATTGGTGCCAGTGTTGGGATCTGGGTGAGCAAGGAGGGAGGGAGATAAACAAGCTAGAGTGATGGAGCGTCTAGTCACTTTTGTTTGCTTCCCCCAGCTGGGGAAAGGGAAGAAATACTCATTTTAAAGTGACTTTTAAAAGGTACATATCCACATGATGCACTCTATAGGGTGTATGTGATGTAGTTTGTAATAAAATATTAAAAAATGAATACACAGTTTTCACAGATGGAATCACAGAATAATTGTGAGACAATTAGTTTTCAAGAGAAACTTTTTTGAAAGATGTTTATAAGCTACTAGTTGAAGAACAAAAACGAAAATCAAAGCCCACTGCAAATCCATACAATGTCGAAGTCAACTGATTTCTAATCAGTGTAGGTAATTAGTGCTGTTACAGGAAGTTGGTGCTGTTTCAGGAAGATGAATTGTGATTGTAGTGGGCAAACCTATGCAAACAGAGAAGTCAGAATCAAAACTGAGTGGCATTTTTTCACAGGATGTGGACCACACAAGACTTAAAAGGGCTAGGAATGTCCCTAGATAAATGAAAGAAACACTTTCCCTGCTCTTATTGTTTCAAGACTCATCAATCATTCTCAAAAGGGGGATCATATCCCTAAATTTTACTGAGTATTTTATCCTATGGCATTTTTGCTGAAGAGTGACCAGCACAGAGATGTATTCATCCTTACCTGGACATCTCTAATGAAGGGGGAAGGGGGACGTTACTGGGTGCATAGCTAGGAAGATGGGGGAGGAGCAAATATAAAGATGAACACAAGCTGGTAGCAGGCAAGAATTTATTTTAAATGATTTGGGAAAAAAATGCATGTGATTGGACATTTTATGTCATAAATAATTATCTATCATTTATCTAATCTATCATCTATCATTTCTCTATCGGGTTACCTAGCATAGATGAGGAGCTTTTATAACTCATAACAAAGAAAATAAAATTGTTTCAATGGGCCAGATATTGGAGAAGCTCCTTCACAAAAGATGATTTTCAAATTGCCAGTGGTCCCATGGGCAAAAGAAATGTTTAGTGCTATTATTAATCAGGGAAATGTACCTCGCAAGACAATGAGATTTCTCTACATCCCATTTAGGACGGGTATGTTTAAAAAGCCCAAGAATACAAATGTTGGCCAGGATATAGAGCAATATGGCTGGTGTGAATATAAATATCGCAACCCTTTCAGGAAAATGCCTATCCATTGCTCATTACAGTAATTACCATAGACCATATGGCCTATCACTGTTATTTCTAGATATTTACAAAAATGAAAAATTAAAAATAGTGTCCACACAGAGATGAAAATATTTTTAGCAGACTGGCAATAACCCAAATGGCTTTGTTGGTAAAAGAATGAACCTTGGAACATTGTGGGGTGATATCGATCTGGTAGTGTGGTGGTGTGGGGCTACATTTTGAGAAGGGTTTAAGCAAGTCTGGAGGTTTCAGACTGAAAATGAAATATATGTACAGATCATTCAGCTTATCAGCAAGCAACAGAGTGTCCTGGTCAGGGAGCCTGGACAGGCTCAACTGGGCAGAGTAAGGAGGTCAAAATGGCTACCGGGCATCCTGTGTCCTGTCCGGAGATGGAGCGAGCATGACAGGTGAATGAGTCCATTCTCCACCAGAGGTAAGAGATAATAACTTGAAAATATTATTTATTCCGAAAGGACGGCTAATGAGGGTTTCAGGCTGGAAGAGACAGCACCAGATTTAAATTTGATATTTTCTTATTTGTTCCCTGTTTCTCCTTCAAACTGTGGTCACTTTTGTTTTCACCTTCTCAAGCTACTTGGTAGAAATTTGGAAAAATAATTCCATGACACTTTCAGCTACTCCAATTACATTGCTGGTGAAGAGATTTCTTAATCCCCGGGTGGTTTCTGTGTGTGAGCTAATTTCCTAAGAGATCTTCTAAATTGGTGGTTTAGCCTAATTTTCATACATAGTTTCATCAATAAATATTTATGAATAAGGTAACACGGGCTTTTGTATCCTTATATGCAGACACCTTTTCCAGCATCCACAGATAGGGCACATAGCCAGCCAGGCTTCCCTTCCCTGCTCTCTTAAATTTGTATTCTGGAATGAGAAAATCTGAAAAAAAAAAAAAAAAAAATTTTTTTCTCAAGTGAAATGTGAGTATAAACACATGGGTTTTGAATTTTTTTTTCAAGTTGCTCCTTTGCTCCACATTGAGGACATAGGTTATCAATATTGTAAAAATTCTCAATGACTTGAGAATTCTGCTGCCAGGAGAGGGCTCTTTGATTAGCCGGGTGGTGTGTGTTGATTCCCCACAGGTCTCCTCCATGTGGTATCTTTGAGCTGCTTCTGAACTCGCCAGAACATTCCGGAAGGCGAAGATCAAGATGGTGATTTTACCCTGTGGCTACATAGGACATCATTCCTGGGTTTCTCACCCAGGCAACCCCTTTTCAGGAGAGGAGATTTTGGAAGCTGTTTTTATTTTGAAGGTTATATTGAAGAAGAAAGATAAACAGCAGTCAAGTCCCAATTCAACCTTTTATTTTGTTAAGTTTTTCCTTTTAAGATATTCTGAAGAAAGGGGAACATTTGAAGGTATGAATTCGTTTGAGTTCTTTTTTTTTTTAAGCCTAGTTTCTGAAAAAGTGAAAACAATATGGATGGACAATCATCACATCCAAATTATAAAAAAAAAAAAAAAAAAAAAAAAAGAAAGAAAGCAAATTTCATATTTTGCTGGGTTATTTTATGCCCTAGGTGTTTGCATTGATTGATAAAGGTGATCATGATTTGTTTATATATCTTTTCTGGCTAAAATTATAGAGAAGAATAATGGTTCAAATTCTCTTGACAATTCATTACAGACACAAGTGAATATTTTTGTAGACACAGAGCTTTTTTCCACATGCAATTCACTTCATTTTGTGACAAACTTTATAATCCAAATTCAAATTCCATTAGACAATGTATTTCTGGTGGTTGATTGAAAATTATCCTGAAATTGTTTTTGAAAAGCTTTGCAGCTCTATTCGTAATAGCTAAGAACTGCAAACTACCTAAGTCCCCAACATTACATGACTGGATCAAGAAGATGTAGTCCATATACACAGTGGAATATTGCATAGCCCTTAGAAGAGATAAAATTTTGTCATTTGAATCAGTATGGATGGAGCTAGAGGGGATGATGCGAAGTGAAACAAGTCGAAAGAAGAAAGATAGAGACCAGATGACCTCACTCATAGGTGAAATGTGAATAGACAAAACAAAGGAACAGATGAAAGAAAACCAACCCTTGAACACTTGCAACAGAACTGAGGTGACCAACAGGGAATGGGGTGGGGCTGGGCGGGTATAAGTGGTGGTAGAGCCCACTGGACACTGGTGAAGGACACTTGGTGACTCGATGAGTATGCTGACATGTATCTGAGGAATGGGGAAACTGCACATGTGAGTTTATTTTAATTTGTAAAATGAAGTTACTACAATAAAATACTAAAAAAGTTAAAATAAGAAAAACATCCCAAAGTTGATTTGTTGAAAACTACCTTATAATAAACAATAAAAGAGTAAAATTTGAATCGAAATATCACCACAGTTCAGAAATGAAACCCTAGAATATGGCTTATTTTTCGGGTCAAGATATACTGAGGTTCTGACTGTAATTTACATATGAAGCTTACAATGTTCTTAGACATTTACTAGAAAGCAGCAAGTTTAACCTTTTGCAAAGTACAATAAACACTATTTTATTCTTTCAAATTCTTATACCAAGACTTATTTTATGTGTCAGATGTTGAGGTGCTTCATATTAAAATCTTTATATTTATTATATTGTACTATAATTTTGTACAAACTGCAATAAATAAGTTAATCTCTCATTTTGCTTTCTGCTATTGGCTTTAAAGATATAAAAATCCCAACCATTTCAATAGCTAGCTTCACTCTTCCATATTTATTTTCCTTCCTTGTCTTCACATAATCCCAGTAGCCATATCCCCCAAAATACTATATGAGGTATACACACTAAATAATTGAAGAATCAAAGGAGAGTTTAAAAAAAAAGTGTCATAAATGATCAATGCCTTTTTTTTTCCCTCAGGGAAACATGCAGGAGCCTGTATCTTCAGGGAAGAATCAGGACATTTACAAAACTTGTTCATTCAGTGTGTTGGAAGATCAGTATTGCGGTGCAGAAAAGTGTGACATGGCTTTGAAAGACAGTTCTAACTTTAGCTATTGCACTCCACACTGGAATGAACAGCAGGGACACACTTTCTATTGTGGTAAGTCCATCTCCAAGCATGTCTTCCCTTTGTTTGCTGTGTGATCATCCTTAACAGGCGTGTGGTGTGTGCACTGAACTGGGCAGCTCAGAGAGATTTCTCATCTGACTTATTGATCCAGAATATACCTTTATTCTCCCTTGAAACCCAATTTAAAATATTTTTGACACTGAACAATAGTACACATACGTACCCGCCTGGTGCATGGTGCAATCAGCTGAGTCTTTTTTGAGACTCTCCTTCATTCTCGAATTTTATTGTCTTCTCCACCTGACTGATCCCATATCGCCACCACAGTTGCTGTATTCTGGGGGAGTTGGACGGGGAGACCTCTCTGTCTGAAGCTCAACTGTGCTCAGTTAACTGATGCATTTTCTTGCATCTTTCGTCCATAGCTCTGTGATGAATATTATAATAAAGGATGCCATGAACTCAGTCTAACCCAGCACAATGTTTCTTTTCATGGGCATCTATTTAGTTTTATTTCTATTACACACAAAATGAAGCAAAACATAGCTCCATAACACCCTGCTAAATCTGTTTTGTAAGTCAATGTTTGCCAGATTCCTAATGTAAATATAACCACATAATTCTGTGTCTCCCTATAATACCCTCCTCCATCACTGACCACAGGAAAAAACAGAATCCTTAAAGAAATCACTGATCAGAAATAATGGGTATGTGAGAAAGATTAAGATTATTTTTAAGTAGACAGTTGTCCCACTTTATCATCTTAATTCTAATATTTTTGTGAATATGACCTAATTTTCCATCTTTCCTGAACGCCTTAAAATGCATCTGCTCCTCTGTGACTTCTTCAAAACAAACATTAAATTGTCTCTGTCCTTCTTATACGCTTGTTTTATTGCAAAAGGCTTTCAGTTTGTAAATACTTTCCTACTACCGAAGAGTTTCGACTTCCTTTGCTCATGTGGGATTCAGGTCCCAAGCAGTGGTGTGCAGGTCCGCAACCAGCAGGAGTGCTGAGGTCTGGCTAACTGGGGTGATTTATTCATTTTTTAATTGATTTTGTTGAAGGGATATTGCATTATAACTTGAAATAGTTTTAAGGTGTGCATCATAGCATCAGGATCTGTATGTAGTATAGTGAGTTCACCACCAATTCAGTTTATTTCTTCTCTGTTCAGTTAGTCCCCCTGCTCCCTCTACTCCTCCAATCTCTGATTTGCTTTTCTTTTTTTTTTTTTATTGTGGTTAAAAGTTTGTATCTGTTTCTTTTAGTTCATTTTTAGGGTCAATTTTTATTCAATTATGTGCATCATTTGCATGATACCTCTATGTACCAAATATGAGTGATGTCATATGATGTCTGTCTTTCTCTTTCTGACTTATCTCGCTAAGTATAATTTTCTCCAGTTCCATCCATGTTGCTGCAAATGGCAGGATTTCACTTTTTTGTTCACTACATAGAATTATATTATATATGTAATATAATGTATATAATATACTACATACACATACACTTACACACACATATATACACATATATATGTGTGTGGTTTGTGTATATATATATATATATATATATATATACATCTCACATCTTTTCTGTCCATTCACCTGTCGATGGACATTTAGGCTCCTTCCAGCTATTGGCTAATGTAAATAATGCTGCAATGAACATAGGGTGCATATTTCTCTGTGAGCAATGTTGCTGAGTGTTTAGGTAAATACCCAGTTGAGGAGTAACTTGATCATATAGGTTTAAAAGATTTTGGATAAGCTAATAATCACTGGACATGTCGGCTTCCTCATGTCTTCAGTGGAGCATATCTTGTGATGTCCCTCATGGTGTTTTTATGTGAAGACTTTGCAAACCATAAGTAAACTTGTAAATGTAGTACAATAGTAACTAGCGTATAGCAAGTGTTTTAAGAACTATTCATATCATCACATATTATATATATAGCGATGCCTGGAGACATTTTCAGTTGCAAGCAGGCAGGAGATGCAACACAAAAATGCTGTGAAACATCGCACTCTAGGATGTCCCACCATAAATAAGAATTAGATAATCCAAAATATCAATAGCACCATAATTGAAGTGCCTTGGTCTAGTGCGATATGGAAAATGAAACTGGCACGATAGGTTGAAGAATCTTACAAAGAGACTGTATTATAGATGGTTTAATAATGAACGAGATTGCATAAGAGAATGGCCTTGTGGACGGGAAAGTGAATCAAGGAACAATTTGGGTTTATATACCACACAGAATACTTGAATGCAAATAAAACTTACAGACATAGTGGCTTTGTAAGTAGTGACCTGGGCCGTCTTTGTGATGAACTGAGTATCTTATTCAGAAAAGTTTTACAGCAGAGCTTTCAAATAAGATCTGGAAAGAAATATAAAAAGATTCTTCAGTTTGATGCATTGAATGAACTTGAGAGAAGAGTTTCAGGAAAACAGGATCTCATTTCTCATGCATCATTTCAATACATTGAAAAGTGGATTAAACTAGGCATCACGTGGAATTTATTTTTCTGGGAATTTAGCAGTTAAGAAAGTTAATGGAATGGTATTCTGAAAAGTCAATCTTATTGAGAAACGAGTTTTCAATCATTGCATTAGGGTAGAAGAGACTTCATGATGATTGCATGTAAAGAGTGAGATGACATCGGATTGATACATTTGAGGTGTAAGAGAGTGGTCTAATGGCCCAAGCAAAATCAAAGGAGCACAGCAGAGGAAGCATGGAATGGATGCTGAGCGCCTTAGTCCTGGAGAGAAACAATGATTCTTCCCAGGCGAAGGAATGGTCAACCACCATGGAACTATGCTTTCAAGAGGAAAGAATCCATCAAATGCCAAGAAAGTGGAACCATTTTATGAAACGTTGAATCACACACTGAAGAGCAGACAAAGGATAATATTACGGCCAAGAAAAAGTGTCACAGAAGGGAAAGGAAAAAGCCATCTGCATATAAACAAGCTAAATGTTTGTGGAACAGGCACCTCTTTTATTCTAACATTTGCAGTGAGATGGATTAGACCCTGAGTATAATCCCAGATAGGTGTTATAGATTTAATGCATGTACCTTCTTTCATTTTCTTTTGATATATTTGTTATTATTTTTTCCTACCAGTCACATTTTACATTGTCGTTACATAATAGAAACATTTGGCTTTTTCAACCAGAGTCACCATCCCCCCAGTGGTACCATATTCAGCTACAAAGCAAATTGTTTAAGAGTAAATGAATGCTGATATTTCACTTTGAGGATTGGTAAACTTGAGCCTGTAAATGTCAACAGACATGTGACAGGGTGAAACATGGATGGTTTCATTTCATTCTAAACTACTCTAGATAACCACTACTCAGAGATCTTTAGAATTTGAAGATCTTTTCTATAACAATCAAATCCCAGGCAATTAGAAAAATCTTAGTATATTGGTTTAGACAAAGTGTAGCAATAGACTTACGGCAAATATTTCATGTTTACTTACCTTGCTTTATTGTATAAAATTCTCCACCCCCAATTTCTGGAATACCTTTGATGGCTGTTGGTGTGCAACTCAGATTTAAGCCATAAATGGTAATGACAAGGTCACCTTGACCTCCAAGATGAAAGTGACAACAGGATTCAGATAATCACTTAGGGTTTTGAAAGATAGCAACTACTCACATTGTAACAGAGTCACTTCTCTTCTGCAATAAAGTATTTATAATTAAATTCCCATTGCTCTCTGTTCATTCGAGTTTTTTTGAAGGAAGAGCACAGGCACGAATGAAGGCGAGTAGGCAGGTCAGCAGGAAGAGAGAGGAGGAAGAAAACATTTATTTTATTTACTTGTTTATCTTGGTCCACTTTTGCCAGCCCAGGTCTAAAACCTGGGTCCTTGGGATGTATGTGGACTAAGTGACCTTACCCACTAGCCCCCAAGGCTGAGCCGAAATTTATTACATTACATAGCATAGTTTTATTAATTTGCACAAATGCGCCCTCTTTTTAAATACATGTTATCTAGATAGGTAAACATGATTATTGTTATGCTATACTATAAATTGTAGATAGTAAGTGAATTTTATTTCTTCAAAGAGAAAGGAAGGGAGATGAGGAAGAAGCATCTGTATTTATTTATTATTTGTTATTTGATTCTTCACGCCAGCCCTAAGCCTCCAGCCTGGGTACTTGGGCTTTACATGGTTAGTATGTTAGCAATGCAGCCTCTGGAGTCACAAGGGAATGCCCCCATTAAGTGCAAATTTCAGTCAATCATTTAATTTTTAATTAGTTATCTTATTAAATCTGAAATTTGGAAAAAGATTATTATAGCAATTCCCATATATCATGACATATCATCATTTAAAATATATTAATTGAAAAGAATCAAGCTCATGATTTATAATAAATATCAAAGAAAAAATATACATTTATTTTGTTTACTTAAAATACTATTTGATGTTCTTAAGATTAAATGAGAATTATTAAATTTCTCTGCTATTTCATTCCACTTATTGCTTACCATTTGTGCAGTGAAAAATCCCTCTAAACCATATTCAATTCAAATTCATTTATATAAAATCCTATTATTCACATTACTTATATTTTTTAGAGATGTGACAAAACATTAGCTCTCAAACTATGAAACTCATATTTTCATATAATATTCACTAAGAGGATATTTTGATTATTATTAGAATCCAGTCTATTTGAATGCAATTCTATCAAATCCCTTGGAGGAAAAACTGCTCAAATCAACAATCAATTGAAATGACCTTCGCACATTCATTAAAACTCATTAGATGCACATACATATTAATATAAAGAATTTAATTTCCATTTCAGTGTGCATTTTTCAGGCTCGCTACAATCTGAATATTTTTAGAGGTCTAAAATGTTATGCCATCGAGCTGATTAATCAAAAAGAAAGAAAAGAACAGGAACGTAAAAAGACTAATTTCAAAGTAAAATTATCAGTTGACATAAGTACACGCACAATATAAATAGCTTAAAATATTACCATTGAAATAGAAAGTTAGGACTCAGGAAGAAAACGATAGGGTAACTGGAGATTAAAGCAAAGAGTCTCTAATCACTGATGTAATAAAATGAACCAAGAGAATAAAAATGATAGGGAAATTTCGTGAGAGCTAAAATATTTAATAGAAGCAAACTAAACCCTCAGGATTCTCTGCCATACATTGAAGCTTCTATAGCATCACAAGAAGTAGCTTATCATAAATATTCACCTCTTATTCAATGTTCTAGAAAATAAGAAAAGTATTCTGAGACTTCCTCCAATTAACATCCAATTTGAAAGCAGAGTGAGATCCTCAGAGTCACCACATAACTCCGTTTTACAAAGTAAATATTCAGTGTTAAAGAGAAACTGTGTATGGGATTCTGAAAAATGACTTGTTTCATTTCAAAAATAGACATAGGGTATCTGAGGTTTGAAGATACTGCAGGAAACCTAAGGAAGCTCTGTGCCCTTCCACTGAGCGCTCTCTCCTTGACCACAGACAAGATTCTGTCCAGAAAGTGAGAATAAAAGAAAACTCACGATGTTGCCATGTTGTTTTTAGTTGGAATAATAATCTCTGATTCAACGCTCATACCCACAACCTCTCAAAGCAGAGGGACAGCATCTAGCAGAGATAAGGACAGCAGCAAACTACTACTATGTTGAAGAATACACTGCCAGTTAGCAAAGTAGTTTGTGGGATTCAATGACTGTCTCTAAAGCAAACTATCTTCACGTTATATGCAAAAGAACAAAGAACAAATACTAGTCCTGTGTTCAGTGCCCACACAGATTAACAGCTATTTCTCTAACCACATGGAATAACTCTTGATGCTGTTATTTAGGAAGAGAAAGCAGAATTAAAAATTCACTTGTTTAATAACTACAGCCCACTTTCCTACCATAATCAGCTAAATACAATATGTGAAAAGATACATTGATAATAACTCACCACATAGGTTAATTTCCATGTGAATGATCAAATCGACCCTGGCAAACAGAAAGGATGTCATTTATTTCATTGTTCATGATAGCTGTTGCTTTAGAATTTCTTTTTTTTTTTAATTCTAGCTAAATCTACATCCATTTGAAGATAAGAAAATAGTTGAACTGTAATGGTGAACCTTGAAATACAAAAGAGAAAAGACAACCATATATACAAGGCAGCCACATGGAGGGATAGATCTGTATCTTGACCCAGGGAATTAAAGAAAATTGTCATACTCACATAGATAAGAAAACAAAAGTGTCCATGAGCCTGAGTATAAGACACAGGTGATGAAGCGACACAAAGCAGATGCCACGATGAAATACACAAGTAGCAGACACATTTAAGAGCTAAGTAAGTCAATAGCATCAATTATAAATAGCTGAAACTGCAAAATTAAAATAAAAAACACTCCTTCTTATTTATTACATGTTTAAGGGTGGGTTATTTTCAGGACTCAGTTTAAATTCTAGATTTATTCTGCACACTCGCAGTCACTAATTTTATTGTTCAGCAATGTTTTCCTTTGAAACAAATCCAAACTTAAGACAAGTTGAGAAAACATATACAAATAAATCTTGTTGACTATTTACCCAGTTTCCCCAAATATTAATCCTTCAAGAAGTAGGCCCCTCTCTCTGTGTATCTCGGGGTAGATACAGATTGATTTTTTTTCCTCCAACCATTTTTGTGAAACTCGGAGGTGTTAGTATATCAGCAAGAGGAGAGCCTAAGAGTTCACTGAAAACTCTGGAGGCCTGAGATTCTCCTTCCAGGCATGACCTTTGAAGGGACATGCAAACCAAATCACAGTTCCAGACAATGGAATAGAGACATGCCTCAGGGGCTCTAGATAAAGACAACTTTTGAAGGCTAAGTGATTTTGACCAGCAGACACAGCCTGAGAAGGCAGAGAGCAGCTATGAATGACCTCAAGGTGACCTGGTTTTATTTCAACACAGAGGAGGATTTCACAATCAGTTTTTCAACATGCACAAGCATGGTCCAGCATGAGGGGCTGGGCCTGGGCAGTGGACTTGGAATCTTACTCTCAAACCTGCTGACCAATCACCCCCACTCCCTCAGCTGAACCCCAGTAAACCTGAGCAGAGTGCTGGGTTGGAGGTACTTCTCTTAGAGCTGTGCCTGTACCTGCAGGTCATGATGTCCACAGACCTGCACACACCAGGTGTGTTCCAGGTGTATTTCCCAGGAAAACATTGGTGCTCAATGATCAAATTCGGGCGGTAAACACTGATCCACTATTGTGATCAGACTGATGTAGTGAGAATCTTGCCTCATGTAAGTAACTCAGAATGGCATAATATAGATATTTTGCTATTCTCTAAACATCCTTTTTGCTTGCTTGTTTGCTTTTATCAAGATTTCACTTGCTGGTTTTCAACCATTAATTTTTTTTACTTAAACAGTTCTTATTTTCATGATTTTCACATGGTGGTGTCTTTCTTCTGTAATTTCTTCTTCACTTATTCGTTGGACTTGTGCTCTGGAGTAAAGACAAGGATATCCTCATTGCCTTCCCATGTTTATCTGCTTGTGTCTGGCAGAAGGAAACTATGAATTCTTATGTAGCAGTCTATCAGCTAGCGTACTTACCAACATCATACATTTCTAGTTATTCTGTCCTTTCTTTCAATCCAGAAATAAGGCAGAGAACATAGAGATGGTTTAGACAAAGAGCCCTGGAATTGGGGCGAGGAAGAAAAGGTGTGGGAGTGGGATCAGAAAAAAATGACAAGATATTATTTTTTCTGAATATAACTATCCTTCTAGTTCTTCTTTCAAAAATGTTGTTAAAACTTTACATATACAAAATCAAAAGCTGCCAAGAATGCGAACAGAATTTATGAACCCACCTGTTTTTCAAATGTTTGAGACACCACACTAACAAAACAACAAAACAAGCAAATAACAACAACAAAACCTACTCGATTTGGAATTAAATGTTTTGACTGTATGCAAAGAGGTCAAAGATGCAACTGGTAACAAATGTAGAATAGATTTTTCCTTTCGCAATGATTTAGATTAACAATTCAGAAAGTACTTCAGCTGTGCTCTGTGTCTGAAATAGCATTAACTATGTTGTAATTAGAAATACTCTCTCACTATCAGAGAAGAGATTTGCAACTATGAAAAGGGGAAAGCTAGAACAAGTCCTGGGTGTTGGATTGATTGGGTTGGTAAAGTTACCCATACAATGGGTCTGTTCTCTTGGTGAGCATCATCCAAGACCAAAGTTCTCATATCAGGAAAAGTGTATTGCTGTCACAAGCCAGGAGACCAAGGATGAAGCAGTCACCCAAGTGCTCTGCTCAGGACTTTATTGGGTTCTGTTGAGGAGTTGAGTGTGACTGGTCAGCAGGTTTTGGGGAAAGATTTCCAATTTTACTGTTTACAGCATGAACAAAACAAATTCTCCAACCTGAAATTCTTAATTTCCTCAGTCACTTTAGCACCTTCCAGAGACCTGAACCTATAATGATCTTTTCCAACTTAATTTCTTTTCAAACCACAGCGACTCTGGTTGAAAAGCTCTCTTCACTACTCAGTGCAAACTGATTCCAATTTTTCTCTCAATTTCTCATTTTTTTTTCCCTTGGCAGGTGATTTCTGATTTCTCACTCTAAATATTAATTTCAGTAGTCACTTCTGTTTCAAAAACTGTTTTCAAAAGAACTGCTATGTAATATCTTTTTTTTAAATATACATATTTATTTATATGAAACTTTTGTCTCCCCCAGAGCCTTGGGACTATAAGGTAAATGATTATGGGAATACAGTAGTTGTGCTTTGTTGTTGTTGTTGTTTTTAATAAAAATAACTTGGGAATCTTTGAACATCATAAGCTTTCAATATATTTCTGCGTCATGAACAAAATTTGATAACAATTTGATTATAATCAAATTATGAAAAGAATTAAAGAGAGATTGCCAGAAACAAGGGAAAAACTCCAAAGAATTGGAAATGAACATAAAAAGAATATTGTGTAATATTTTAGAAATAAGAGTATTTTAAGTATGACAAAAATTTTAAAAATTAATAAAAGAGAAATGTTACAGATGTATATAAAAGAAAGGTTGACTCTATATCAATAAGACTACATAGCAACATTTAGCAGGGAAAATTAATGAAAATATAAAACCATGGAAACTGATAAATTCATTGAAGATTGAGCGTAAGGAAACTCTAACAAAAAGATAAAATTCTATGTATGTTTGCAGAGGTGGGAACTAATAACGATGATAACAAAACTGAGAAGATATTTTTCTCTAAATGAGAAATTTTCAAAGGAAATAGAATTTGAAAAATTAAGCAATAAAGAAAATTTTGTCATGCTTGACTAAAGTGAAAGATTCCAAATTATGGTCCTATGATAGCAAAATATAATACTGAACAAGTGATATAAGTAGAAAATAATGAAAAAATCCTTTGAAATCACTTTTTGCATTTGGATGTAATACAAGCTGTGTGAAAATATATGGTCAAAAGAGCTATGATGAGAACATTTGTAGTTAACACCAATGGGTATTTCATAATCAACACCAATGAGTATTGTGTAAATTGGCTCTCATAGTAAAATCCACAGAGTAAACTTCTAAGATCATTTCAAGATGAGTGTATATTCATCTGTGCATGTATATGTGTAATCGTGTTGCAAAATTTTGGAGAATATGTATTTTTTACAGCACTTATGACTAAGAATTGGGATAATAGCTAATGCGTGCTTTTCTATCATATTTCAATCATCTAATTCTTTTTAAAGGAACATGTTTATCTTTTGTAATTTAAAAGCTAACAATTATTTTCATATTTTCAATGAATAGCAAAAAAAGCAAGTCATGCATTTATTTTAAAGAATTTTAAATCAACTTTCAACAAAATCAAAGAGAACTTTAAATTTTCATTTTTCTTCCCATTATGTTTGACAACAATATTTCATGTTTACAAAAAGGGAAAAAAAAACAATATCAAACCAAGACGTGATACTGGAAAACATATTTGACATTGGAGAATGTATTCAATGATACTGAAGAATATATTTTTCATGTTGTACTAATATTTATATTCAAAATAGCCACATGGAATAGAATTCCTAAATGTTATATTTGTTATGCTCATTAATTTTTTTAATAATATGAAATCCTGCAACTACTGAGAAAACACATTTACTATTTTTAGACAAATTAAGAGCACTGTAAATATCATTTATTCTTATAGTATTTTGAAAAACCTTAAAATATTACAACATTAAAGAACTTTTTAAAGCACTTTTTCATAGTTTTAAAATAAAAACATTTGAACATACAAAGAAAATAACCTTTTATAAAACATCTTAATCAAATCATTTTGGGAGGAAAATCAGGCATCCCCCACCCCCAGGTAATAAAACAATGCATAAGCAATCCATACACTGGTATACCAAAATACAACAACTTTAACCTGCTTTTATAATACTGTCCTCTTTCAAAGATGTGGAATTTTCCAAAATTACTAAAAAATAGCCAGGAATAGAATATTTTGAACATTTTTCCTTCTGTGTACTCTCTATCATTTATCTAGCCAGACTCCTTGGAGTTAATTCTATTTGCTTACAAAACAAATGCAGAAAACACTTTGGCAGGATTAATTCCCAGTAATTTACCACAAAACTTTCCTGACTTCCTAACAAAGATGGGTTGGCTGCTATCTCTTCAACTGAAAGACAGTCTTCAGATTCTGGTGCAAATCTCCATTACTTCCACTGATCAAATCATCACAACTCACTAAATGAGAGAGCTTTCCATGTCAAGTTTTCCTAATAATTTCATGGCACAGTGAAGCAGAGAGATCTGACACCCCTCCTGACACCTTAGCTCTTCCTTCTCACATCAGACACATGGTCTCTGTCCCCAAGTACCAGTTACAGATTCTAAGTAAGGTGTGTGTTACTTCATGAGTGGAGAGCAATTAGGGAATCCAACAGCCATCTAATGACAAGAATATTATAATGTTTACATCACATTTTCCAGAGAGTGGTTTCTCTTATTCATATTAAACCATGGGCATCTCTCTTTGAGACCTCTGTAGGTAGAATTTCTGCTTAGCAAATAGCATTTGTTTGTGTACGGAGTCATCCATTGTTTCAAGGATTAAACTGAGTACTTTGCTTTCTTTCCCTTTGGGGTATCCTCTTAATAATTGGAATTGAAATAGTCACAGCTCCATTGCTTTTATCAGATTCTGTCATGGATGAGCAACTACGTCTAATTTATGAGTGAAATATTTTCAACAAGAGTATTCACACATCTGTGTGGCATTCTCCAAACACCTGTATCAATAGCAAAAGCAATATTTTGATTTACCTGAGTCCCAAGGCTATGATTAGTAATGTTTTTCTAGTATGTCTTACCATCCTGTAAGTTTAAAAGAAAACTCATTTTCACCTCAAAGAAAATCCTTCCAAAGATCTTGTTGAACTTTACATTTCAATAATTGTTTTCTAGTCACTCATATTGAAAGCAACATGATTATTAAATATGCTTTGTGGATGAATCAAAATCTAAACTTCGGGGTTTAATTACAAGGTTTGCTCAAGTTCAAAGTTGACAACTGTTTAACACCTTTATTCTATTTACACTATCTGGAGAATATTGGTCTCCTATAATACGGTTTGGTTACTACTTATTATTATTGTTATAGTCAGATGATGATCGATCGATACTATACTCTTAATTGATTTTTATTCCTGTTTTCTAGATGTGATGGATTTATTTGCCTTTCTAGGAAATACAGATATCATTTAGTATAAAGTATGATGAAATAAATATTTTTCAGGCTTCATTTAGTCCTACAACTTATTTCGCGTTTCATCTTCTCCCAACGAAAATTTGCATTTCCTAATTTCAGTTAGATACTAATGTAATTGCAATACATAACCCATATTTAAATGTTAATGGAGTGAAATTGCTCACATTCACATTTGAAGAGGTTTAAGAAGTTCACATACTCCGGGGGAAAAAAAGTAGCTTTTGAAAAATAAAATAATAAAATCAGAATAATCTAACGGAAAAACTAAATATCAGCAAGAAAACTGGTAGTGGAAGTGGTTGATCTGAATTTTCCCAGTGAATGTCAGTTTGTATTATAATAGGCTACTTAGTCTTTAATGAATGTCAAGAAATTACCAAAATCACGTGTCAAAAATTTATATATTTTGTTTTCTTCATTTGCTAGTGTTAATGAGTGCTTAGAGTATTTTTGCATTCTCTGGGATTGCTGGATTCAATGGTAGATATAGCTTTATTTTTCTGAGGACTCACCATACTGCTTTTCAAAGAGATTGCATTAATTTATATCCCCATCGATCATGTAGAAATTTCCTTTTGTCTGCACACTCTGCAGCACTTGTTGTTTCTAGTCTTTTTGATAGAGGCTATTTTCACGGGTATGAGGTAATATCTTATTGAGGTTTTTATTTGCATTTCTCTGATGCATATGGAACATATAAATTAACTGGGCATCATGGTCTTGTTAAGTGGGAAAATGAAACTGTCACAAAATATTTTTCTGCTGATGTTGTAACTTGTGAGGCAAAGAGGGTGCTTTCTTTATCCATTCACTCCCTTATCGTCTCACTCAATTGGTGAAGAAAAATTTCTGAGAACACTGTGACTCTTAAGGTGTAGTGGAGGGGACAGAGGAGGGAGAGTTCAAAGCTCTAAAATAGTAGTAGACATGATCCCAATATGTACATTTTGTTCTGTTTATATGTGGAGACATAAAATGTGAGTGTCTCTATTGTAAAGGCTACACATTCACTCAAGATGAAAGAAATATAGATTAGTACGTGGATTAGATAGGCTTCCAAAGAAACAGAACCCATAGAACATGTATATTAATTATAGGAATCAGCTCAGATGATAGTAGAGGCCCTTAAGTCCCAGGATCGGCCATCTATAAACAGGAGAAACAAGAAAGTTGGTGGTGCAGTGCTGTCAGAGTCTGAGAACTGAGACCAGGGTCATCAATGTCTGAGGACATAATCTGATGTCCCAGCTCAAGCAAAGAGCATAGCTTCCCTCTTCACCTTTCGGCTCTGTTCAGACTCTCTCCAGATTAAACGAAGTCCACCCTCCTTGGTGAGGCACCATCTTCCTTAATTTACCAATTCATCTCTTCCAGAGACACTTCACAGACACATCCAGAATCATGTTTTACCAACCCTCTGGGCATTCCTTAGTCCAATTGGCACATACAATTTACCGTCACCATGCCAGCATAGAAAGGAATTAAAGGAAAAAATAATAAAAGGGGAAGACTTCAATTAAGAGCCACCTTTTCTACAATGATCACTCCCTAGAGTGGCTATAAACCTGTAATGGATCCCCCCCCAAGAAAAGGAATGAAAGAAGAGGTGACTGAATGGAAAGCTATACAGAAGCAAACTGAAAAAAGGACTTTTTAAGAAACATTATGTCATGGTTATTCTTATCTAAGCTTATAACATTTTGAAAGCCAAGTTTTATTCTCGGTGTTCTTATAAATTCAGATGTTCAGAAGTAAGAAAATAAGAGTATTAGAGTATTTTTTTCTTGTGCTTTTGAGGCTGATTTTGGTGCTCTAGACAAAGAATCTGACCATTGGGAGATCAATTCAAAGATCATTGCCCAATTTAGACAAAATTGTGATTGATAGTTTGGTGAGCAAAACAAAATTTTCAGAAATTCCAAAGTAATATGAATGACTGATTAATGACTATAAACCTGGTGAATAAAAGCCTAGAATACAAAAGTAATTTGGAGAATGTTTGAACTTCAGCTTTTCCTCTCCCTAACTTCACAAGAGAAAAATATGAGTATTCATAGTTAGAAGAGAACATTTTAGGAGAGAAGAAACTGTTTCCTATTTTGATGTAAAAGTCATTGTGATTTTCCATGCAGACCTAATGATTCCCTGTGAGTATAAACTACTTTAGAAAATAGAGAGCACACTCCTTAATTTTAAAAATAATAAACAATAGCTCTGTATGAGAGAAATTTCTTGCTGGAGAGTGTCTGTTTGGCTGTATTTGAGCTTGTTTTGCTTTGCTTAAAGCTTCCTTTTTGGGCTCAGAAATCACACATCCATGTGATAATAACCGATACCCTTAGTTCTATTATGTTTTTCCTGAAAATTGGCTGAGAGTGAGTAGGAAATGAGAACTTTAATTGAGGTCAAAAGACGGTTCACACTTACAGTTAGGTTGCTTCTCTTGGTATAGGCCCTGATTGGAAGTCACGAATGCTATCAGAGAGGAACCTGGAATAAAGATGCATCCTGCAGTTATAAACTGGGTTGGTGTAGAAATAATTACAAATAAAATATAGATATTTCTATAACATACTTCTCTCTCTCTCCCTCCCTCTTCTTATCCCTCCATCTCTTTCTTTCTCTCCCATCCATCACTCTATCCATCTATCTTCTATAAAGGGAGTTAAGATTATAGGACACTAAAAATTACCTGCCTTGAAAAACTTCATGGCTAGAATTGCTAACATTTTTTAAATCCCTTTTTATATGTAAAAGGTAATAATAATGTGCAAAGAAAAGCAAGTTATAATTTAAAGAAATAATAAAAAGTACTTTATTAAGTTGTGCTTTCTTTTTACCTCATTCCTCAATCTATTCTTTTATGATTTGCAAGAAAGTAAACATCTTAAATATTTCACTAATAATGAAATCTTTAAAAAATGTATTTGAACATCAAAAAATAGCTAACCTTTTTAAGCTCCCAAAAAATAGAACTCTTTCAATTTGATTTAGTGTCTCGCTTTATAAAGGCAATTAAATTATTCCACCTTTAAACACATTTTTACTTTATAGTTATAAGTACAATTAATTTTATATAGCTCTTATTTAGAAGATAGCTCTTGTAAACTATATATCTATGAAATAAGACATAATTAAATGATAAATGGAGTGTTTATGGGCTTTTCATTGAGAGTAACATTAAAATAATTAATGCTAAGATAATTATGACTACTGGTAACATAAGAAAAAATGTTGTCTATGACTTTTTGGAAATTTTATTTAGAAATTCAATTCGATTCAATGTAGGAAGTACTCAAGAATTATATACGTTTGGTAATTCTAAAAGCCAAAATTGCTGGCTACATATAAGGACATAGATATTTCTCAAAGCAAATTATGTACTTTCTACTATGAAAGAGTTCAAAAAATCATTTTAGAGTAGTTCTTTCTTTAACAAAGTTTGTGAGAGAATATTATCTCAGAAATTATGTTTAACATAGGCAATGTAGTGATATCATTAATCACATACTTAGAGCTACAAACCATAGCTTAAAGGGAAAGGATTTAGACTGAGTATAATTTCATTTGTGAAAATCAAGGTGAGTGCTTCCTGTAAAAATTTATATGCAAACTAAAGACAGAGAAGAAGGAGTTCCAAGGGTTTTGTATCAGAATCTATGAGGAAGGAGTAACCCAACTGTCTTCATTGTCTGCATGAGGCCTGGAGAAATAGCTCGAAGTGAGAACTGAATGGTGACATGAACTAAGAAGAGTTTTCTAGAATCCCAGTGGCTCACTGAGATTTCAGCGGTTTTGAGATTGTGGCTACAAATGACTAGTATTAGAAACAAAAGAATGTTCAATTGCTGTCTCAGGAATATTGAAAGGATAAAAGGGAATATTAGAAATAATTTTGTGGACTTGAACTTAATAAATGACATGGACTAATTGCTTGAAAGACACAAAAACATCACACAAGGAAAAACAGATGAGCACATGTGTATATTCATTAAAGAATTAATATCTTGAAAAAGTAAGGATTATAGTAAGGAATAATATAAAGAATTGAATACTCAAAATGTAGATAATTTAAATAAATGATTTCTTAGAAAGACACAAACTACTGAAAAAAGAGCAAAGTAATTTTTCTAATAAATCACTAGACATATACAAAGGAAGAATTAAACTAACAGTTTAAAAACTGTATACACACAAAAGCTCAAAGCCAAATCACTTCAGTGGTAAATTTTATCAAAAATGTAAAGTAAAGATTACTATGATTTTTTTCTGCAAGTTCTTCCATAAAGTCAAGTCAAAGGCAAGCTTCCCAAATCATTCTGAAACCAGAATTCAACATCAAAACCAGAAAAAAGACATTACAGACGAATTGCAAACCAATGTCTTTCGTATATGGACATACAGTCTAAAGAAACAAATTAACAAAAAATACAGTGAAAATGAATGGTTGAATGACCATTATAGAGAGAGGTTAATCTCAGGGTAAAGGAATGTATCTCAATAATGTTGTTAGGAAAGACATAAATTATACCAATCATTAAAAAAAGGACCCAATTGCATGTGACCTTGTGGAGTAGCAGTTGGATAAATTATCTCTGAAGGAACTCAGATCACATACCCCTGGGTTCAAGTCCCAGGTCAGGGGAGGAAACAGCCAGTGTGAACAACTAAACAAAAATAAAGTAAAATGTTTCTTCCTCCTCTGTCTTCCTGTCTGCCTGACTGCTCACCTTCATTCCTACCTGCACCTTGCCTTAAAAATAAAAAAAGAGAGAAAAGGACCCAATTATTGAGTTAGTTTATTACTTAAGTGATTTGATTTTCTCTAATATCCTCTCTACGCTTGAGGGCATTCATATAACATACTGTATACTATGATATGTTTATTTTTAAATTTGTATTGAATTTTTTGCTCTGCATTCTTTATCTTAAACAGACTTATTTTTTAAATAAAATCCAACACTATAAAAATGTACTGGTCGATTTTTTCAGCTCCTTGCTTAGGAATATTCTATACATATTAAAATTAGAGAAATGCACACCTGAATCTCTATCTATTGGAATAAGAATTATGCATATATGATTAATCCTTTTTTATAGATGCTCCCATATACTTCTCCAATCCAATTGGTTTTAAACAAATCCCTGCATTTAGATTTGTTTTCATAGGTTCCCTAAATGATGCTCTTATTTATAACATAGTCACAATATCATTTACAAATATATATTTTAAATAGTATATTAACATCTGGAAGACAATAAGTATAAGACCCAGAATTCTCTGGATGCTAATTATCTCGGCCTCTACTCCATAGATTTCTAATAGAGGTGAATTGGAACACTGATATTACTTAAACGCTGCTCCTTATAAGTAAAAATCCTTTAATGTTTATTCTGTCACACTCAAAGGTTATTATTGCTTAGATTTCAAAACAATTTAAAAGTAGAAATGTGTTTCCATTTAGGAAATAATTACGTCAACATTCCGATAAATTTTATGTCCTGTGGACCCACAGGATTCTGTGACCTTTGTATTAGGAAGTCAGAATTGATTCTTGTCAAAACTAAAAATCTTTTTCATGTATAAAAATACTTTAATTTGTTGGAACACTTTAGTTCAGCCTTGTATTCAAATATAGCACCATACATTCATTTCAGTTTTGATGTCATTTTGTCTAACCACCACTAGGTTTGTTTGCTATATTTGGAGTTCTAAACTGGTAAGAAAACACCATTTCAGGACCATGAGACCATTTAATGGGAGGTCTCCTTAAAATGCTGTTGAGGCTTCTATCTACGAGTTATCACAAGTTATGTGAAATTTATGGTAGTAATATAAAGCTATATATAATTAACTCAGCTAAATTAAACAAGAACAAAAAGCGTCCCCAAGGAATTTTCAATCCAGACAGTACATTGCTGGAAATGTGGGCACCCTTGCTGAACTGTACATTTTTAATCGTAGGTAGCTCTTTGATAAAATGTCCAGTTACACCAAAATCTGGTATTTTTAAAATATTTCAAAGCTACAAATCAATTTTAAATGTATTCACTTTTTTCCAAATCTCAAATAGAGGATTTCCAAAAAAAAATTCTGCTTGTTTTTCTTTTTACCCTATTTTTGCTTTGGAAAAAATATATTCTGGTTATTCAACTTCTAGAATAGTTTTGCATTGATTCAAGACAAAAAAGAGCTTTGTCTGTAGATGTATAATTATTCTCACTTAATTTATAACCCTACCTGTATCTGTGAATACAGCTTGTGCTTTATCGCTTGAGTCCGTCCGTGTTGGGTATCATGAAATCATAGGTGAGTATCCGCAGGTGGGAAAGCCTCACAACCTACTTTGTACTCAGTTTTCTCGGGAAGTGCGCCTGATGTTTCCATGAGGTTGTTACATGGGTCCCTGCAGTGAAGTTAGAACCTTGCTGGGATAAGGAGCAGCATTTGTTTTCTGCTCTAACTTGGAAGAATAATTTCCGAACAACTGATGCTGAAAGATGCACCATTAACACATAGGTGAAATTGCTGAAGTACATTTTTAGGGAAATTCAGAAAGACTGCCTCTTTCTTTGAAAATTAAGGCTATTTGACTTATGCTCCTTAATACATTTTGGGAAACAAATTTTCCTTTATGTTCAATTATGTAGCTGTGTAATCTAATCATGGGTATGTTTGTAATAGTCCATGTATGTATTTAATAACAAATTTAAAAAAATATAACTAGAACTTTTTATGTTTTCTTTATACTTTATCAACTTAAGAATATTCCCAGTGCCCTGTAAAAAATTCTCTAATGACGATAGTGACTATACCTAAAATCAAACTTAATATGTAATATATGAGAGAATATTTTCTGTTTCATGTAGTTTATAACTCTGTATCCCTCATGGGGACTGCTTCTCTTTATTCATTCAATAAACATTTGTTGAGTAATTATTATATATTGAGTACAGCTTTAGCCACTTGGGATATATTCGAGTACAAAAGAAAGAAAAAATCCATTATACTCATATAGTTTGTATTCTAAGATTGCGAGGCCCAAAGACAAGACATAAAATATAGTGAATAAACCAGTTAATAAGTTTTACAATTATGTGTCATAAAAAATGCCAAAGGTAGAAAAGGATAAAGGCAGTTAAAAATGCTTCTCTCAAAGCTGCAAATTAAAAAAGTGTTATTAAAGACAAATATCACTAAGCAAAAAAAAAAAGAAAAAGAAATATATATATAAATGAGGTAAATGAGGTGAAGACTTTACCCAGGTCATATCCAGAAGGAAATGTATATTAAGCAGAGTGACGAGTCAGAAAAAATTTCCCAAGTAGAAGGAAATCTGGCATATACAATCAGTGGGAAAGACATCTGTGAGGTGGGGCAGATTAAGAGGTGACAGGAGGAGACCAGTTGGGGACAGTGTTTGTTGAGAGCAGTGGGAAGTTAGCGCAATTTAGATAATTTAGAGCTTTCTTGGCTTTGCTTGAACTGGTGATCTATTGGCTGTCAAGATGAGGGGTGATACAATCTAACTTTTCTATTAAATAACACGCTACTTGGGTGACAATAAACCTTGAAGGGTGGGAACATGGAGTGTGGTTGGAAGTGACCCCACTCACACAGGTGCTAGTGTTGGATGGGGGCAGCTGCGGCAGGTGAGCGGTGGAAGCCTGACTGTATTCTGAAGTGAAGCTTGTGGATTTCCAGGTGAATGAGGTTTCCTGTCAAGGTGTGAGGGACTGGGTGGAAGAGATCACTGGAGTCTTTAATTTTTTTGGTTTGCTTGTTTGGTTCTGGTTGGAGAAAAGGGGAAACTCAAGGTAAAGAGATCTTGGGAAAATGATTAGAAGTTCCCCGCTGATCATGTTGAGTATGAGAAATGTTGGCAGGTGATTGGATAAGTAATGAGGGCTTAAAAGGAGTACAAACACATAAATTTGGGTATATTTCAACCCTAGATGCAAATACAGGAGGAGGTTCCCCAGTGATAGACTGACCATATGTGCCATTTATTTTCATATTTCCTGACTGTTCTGTTGCTTTAATGTCAGTGTCAATATTGTCCCATTTTTTAATAAACCAGGGCCATCTTTAACGCAGGGTGAAAGGGGCAGTTGAGTTCCCCCAAGGCCAGTCCCTCAAGGATACCCAAAAGTAGCTGTCTCCTTCGCTCCACATTAAATAGATGACTCTTGCTGGCACTGACTGAAGCAGGTCAGGTCACTACCACTGCTCCTGTCCCCTTGAGGAAATGGGAGCCATGGAAGAATAGTCCCTGCCACCCACAGGAGCCTGTATTTTCAAAAGGAGCAGAGCACCGCAGAGTGGTTGAGATGCAGGTAAGTAATATGGAGGTTCTCTCAGGCACCATGGGGGTCATCTCTGGCACTGTGGGGTTGTTGGGCATTTCTGGCACTGGGATGGTTAAAGCGCCTGTGTTTTAGGCAGGATATTTATAGTTGGGCTTATAGGGGACCAGATTTGGTTTTCATCTAAGGTACCAAAGTTCCTTGCACAGGTTCTGGTCGTTTGTATGAAGTTCCACCAAACGACACATTGTTGGTATGTGATCACTCATCAGCCATCACACAGAGCTTACTTGCTGACCTGGCTGCTCTGCTGTGGCTCAGATTGTTCTGCCTCCCCCTGCACCTCAGTCACCAGCACATAACCCCATCCTGTTTTGCCATCCAAATGTCCCATTTTTGTCTCAACAACAGCCTACCTAGTGTGCATGAATCATAGAGAAAAAGGTGCCAAATTCTGAGATCCAGAGACACGCCAGCATTTGGACAGGAGAATAGTCAAAGGGGCTGCTAATGATGTCAGTGGGATAGAGGCAACTATCCCGTGACAGGGAGGTTTCCTATAATCCACATGAAGAATTACCAATAAATTAACCATCAAGTTTGTCAAATGTGTGTGAGAGATTATCAAAGACAATTTGTACTCAAACTTAATCTTTTCTAAGCAATGCAGTTTGAGACATAGTCACTAAAAGGATGGCATATTTAAATACCAGAAATTTAGTAGGGGTGATTTTATTCAGCAAAACCTTATTGTTTTAGCTTGTATTAATTCAATTGTCACAAAAGTAATTAAGCTAAGATAAATTAGTTCAGAGACAGTTCTTTTGTAAGAAAATAATCAAATATATAAGTCACAGTAATTTGGGTATAGACTTGGTAGATTACAGAACATTCAGTTATATTACTTTTTTCTTCTATATGTATGTTTTATCAATGACTTCCTAAAAGTGCTCCTTATTTCTATCAAACACATAATCATCGACATATTGTTTAATGTATTTGACAATTTGTAACATTTAGTGCATTTTTATAACATGCTGTGTCTTCATTTTAACTTATTTTTGCTTTTGAAAAATAAATTATTGAATAAAAACAAGAGGTTTCTAAACTACCGAGCCATCACAATTCAATTTGGTTGAATTTTCAGACATTTACTGAGAATCTATTGGGTATAAATGTCTACATTAGTTTCTTGGCGGTACAAAAGAACACTTCAAAAAACTAAACTGTATTGCTTCCCTCTTTGCCTGTTACATGACAATGTGAAGGAAACTAATGAATAGGTAAGGGAGGAAGATATGAAAGTCAGGAAGACTTTGATGATATTAGACTTTCCTTTTTGTTTTGTTAATTTTTACACTCTTAAAGTCTTTTTTCAAAATACTTAACTGAAAGAGTTTTTTGTTTTTTTTTTTGTATTTATGGTCTTCAGCATTTATTTACACGCATTTATGGTCATCACTGCTATAATATATTTAAATGGCCCTGACAAACACACAACTTAGAAATTTAGGGAAAATTCGATTTCTAGAATAGAGAAGTTCATATGATGGATTGATAATTGATATACTACTGATCTTGCTCTTCTGTTTTCTTTGCTTCCTCCTCATTTGAACTGCTCTATCTTTTGCACTTAAAATATGTTAACTTCCCTATCTTTTACACTTACGCTATTATTTTAAATAAAACTCCTTCATGTGTTGTTTTTCCCTCTGTGCTAACTATGGTTTTAATAAACAGATATGTGAGTCCATTCAGAGGTTGCTTTTATGCTTACTGTTATGAGAAATGAATCTTCTGTGAAACTAAGAGTTCATTTAAACAGATGTAATCAGGCATTGCCTTAGTAAAAATCTATAGATGTGTTGTCCTTATTTAGAAAGATGTACACGTGAAGTTATTGGAATAAGACAAGCAGAAAACAAGATGTGGAGAAAATGAAAAAACGGCATCACTTTTATTAGGAGCCATCGTTTTCTTCTATTAATGTATGTTATGTTTTCTTCAAAAGAATAAGATATATAAATCATGTATATATTTTTATAAATATGTGTGCATTTATTCACATGCATACATATAAATACATATGCTAAATAGCATATATTATTTTCTGAAGATAATGTTTTGTATTTATATACATGTATATAAATTATATATGCATAAATTACACACACACCCATATATATAGATATATATATATATATCTATATATATGATTTTTTGGTCCATTTACTAAGCAGGACAATTTCTAAGAGTGAGCAATACAAATTATGGGGATATAATGTTATCAAAACTAAATCCTGATCATCTTTCAATAAATGTGATTATGAACGACTTGTATAATTTAATTTAGTCATGATCCACATCATTTTCAGACTCAGTTAACTCTCCAGTATGCAGAAATGACATTGGTGGTTTATTATAAAATAACAATCAACCAATGTAATTTCTCATAACTTGGACTGGAAGTAATTTCATAGGTTAATAGAGAGACTTATGGAGTATAAGCAGAATTGCTTGTCTTTTTTGTTGTCCTTCAAGGACACATGTTCCTTAATCTAAGAAAATAGTCGCTTTCACTCTTCAGCACACATTTTCATAAATTTTGTTTCATTCTCTTGTTCTCCACATTGTTCTTGGAATGGAAAGACAAGCACATGAGAGACTGGGGGACATTTGACAGCAATCCTTATCTTCACACACATGCACACCTCTCAAACCTGAAATTATAAGACCAGTAGGTAGTATACATACTGCTTTTTTATATGACATACAGGGCATGTATAAAAGGCCTGGCCATGTTCGAAAAAAGAGTATGACTGAAATTAGGTATGTAGAAGGACAACGACTGACGCACAAATAATTTCTCATTGCATCATATCCATTTCAGATCATATAGCTTGTCTAATATAAACCAGAAGTTTTCTAAAAGAGGGCCAGCAATTACCAATCCATTTCTCTTCACTTTTCTGATGATAGTTAAATAGCTCGGGTACTATGCAACACAGTCCATATGACAGTGCTCTCCAGAGGTGAGAAATATCTTCTCAAATTCCACCTCTTCCTCATGTACTGGACCCCATGTTAGCTGGCCAATCATTTTTTCCAAAAGTGATACCTCATCCCATTCCATCATTCCGGAACAATTATAATAAGAACAAGCAGACAAGCTCTCAACTCCATTGCCTAAAACCAAACTAAGGCAGAACATGAGATAAATATTCATATATGCATAGGCGTGTCCCAAATGGTGTTTTCCTTATTGCCACAAAAAATATTTAATTTTCTTTGATTTCCAATTATGCAAAAATGTCCACTGACAATGAATCAGACATAAAGTTGATAAGTTATTCTAATTTTCTCCAGATTTTACCACCAGCAGCATAGCTCCTATTATTTGGAGCTCTACATTTTCTTTTCCACAAAATGATTTTTAATGGCTGACCACATTTCATCTTTGCTCTCCTAAAAGGATTTAGAAGAAAACAGGGAGGCAATGTTGCAAACTCAAGCTCTATTCATTTTTAAGCCCTGCTGCTAATGCATTTTGTTAAAGGGCAGGTTGCACATATGAACCCAGTATATTAATGCAAAAACTATTCATTTGGCAAAACCACTCATGTGAGAAATGTGTAAGCAAATGATATCAAGGGAACCATTTACTTAGAAGTAAAAGTTGTCGCTAATGTCTCACCTGTCAACTGGCTTAAAGTTTCTGGCTTCAAATATATATTTATATTTTTCTCTAATGATGGATTATCTCTTAACACGAAAAGATGTGCCTCGTGTAATGGTGGGGTGGGAAGAGAGGCTTGTTGACTCATGAATTTGAGAATACCACCAAACCTTTTAACTTAAACAACAATTGCCTTTATTCAACCACACCCTGACCTCAATCTTATGCACTCTGGGCCAGTAGTATGAGAATTAGTGTTCAGCTTTGTAGGAAACCCAAGAATTGAGACTTGTGACATATTTTCTAGCATTCAACGATATGGGGCAGTCTCTCTGCTATTAGTGTTCAGGACTGGTGGAGAGATTCATTAAATGTGAAATAATACTGATATTGCTGAGACAGAGAAAACATTAAATTATTGTACAATTTTCTATTCTTTTATTATCTCAGGTTTTCTTCCCCCCACCCTTTTAAATTAATTATGACAGACACTCCCTGGTGACTCAGCTGCTAAATAGGTGACCTGGGCATGAACCATGTAAAAGCCAGAGGACCTGGGTTCAAGACCACAGGCTGAGGTCAACAATCAAAAAACCAATAAAAAGACTCCCTTCCTTCCTTCCTCCTTTCCCCATCACTCCTTTCTTTCCTCCCTTCCTTCCTTCCTTCCTTCCTTTCTTCCTTCCTTCCTCTTCTTAAAAAATAATTACAGCACATACTGACTAAATTTGACTCTACCTTAGTTTTAAGGTATTGTTTTGTTTAAGGTTTTCACATAATTTTCTCACCTTAATACATGCATATATTTAACTATCACTTTTTAATAAATTTCTATTGAGCACCAATTGTATTCCTGACATCGTGGTGGGTATCTTTGAAAATGATGATTGATATTTAGAGTCAGAAAAAATACCAGAATGGATAGATAAAAGAAGTCCTTGAGCTTATCCAGCCCTAGTGTTTCATTTTGCCATCACCAAAACCCTACTATCACCTGGAAGATTTATGAGCAGAGAAACAGCTGATTTCCTCTGTGTTTAGGTTGTAACACCCTCAGGTAGGATAGCACGGGCAGAGGACGAGAGCTAGACAAAGGAGCAAAGGACAGCCATCTACATGGCAACACCAACAATCACCAATCAAACAAATCAAAAACAAACCAAAACCACAGGGTCAGAAATTAGCCCTCAAAAGGAAACGCAGTTAATCCAAAGCTATTGCTGTATTAATTGGTAATTAGGTACCTTTGGGTGGAGAAGGGAGAAATTACTGGAAAACATTCCCCATGTGCTGATCAGGCAAAACTGACCTTGATGCTCACTGGAACTCAACCCGATTCTCACTGCCTCAGGAAGGGACTATTGCTCTTACTTGCTTAAGTACATTTCCCGCTGAACATTTGTCTGCTGTGTCTACTGTGGTAACATCACACACTGAGCACAAGCACCTGGATTCCATGCTCTTTCAGCAGCTCTCATACTAACAATATCTCATTGGCCCTGAATTTCTACAAAGTCATAATCTAGAGTTTGTGAATTTGTAGTGATCTTTATATATGAAATCTTTCCTGATCCTCATGTTTTAAAGAAATCACAGAATCTACAATAGCTGGAATGGATTTTTATCTTAGTAGTTAGTCAGGCTGAAAAGTATGCACTTAAAGTTTTTCTGTTTATAAGATAATTATTGTGTTAGAGAAGTGTGCATCAGATTTCTTCCAACAGGCAATGTCAAGTCCAAAAGTTCTATTATTATAGGTCAGGAAGAAAGGTCATGAAAAGTTGGGGAAAATATGTAAGTTCCCAAATTATATAAATACCTCAAGTCTTTTTTCCACTAATTCTATCTCATTTCAACTTCATACCCACCCTTCTACTCTATCCCACTACCACTCACCTCTGCAAAACACAAAACAAAACAAAAAAACTCTTATCATGTAATTTAATATTAGTATGCCAAGGGTTAGAGAATACATTTAGTGTCCCTTTCTGTTTTGATTGGCCCTATGTATCTATATAGTATTTAATATTACTATTTTGATTCTTAGCACTATTTGCTATTTATACAAATTATATGAGTGTTTGTGTTCCCACATTTCTTACATGTAGATAGAGCTAAATTCAATAGGTTCAGTTTTGCTTTGTTTATTAGACAGAGCTGTGCTTCCTTGTAGATGCATAAATATTGACACATATCATATTGTATTTTAGGAAAGAAAATATTGTTTCAATCAAATTAAAAATGTGCTGTAAAAACATTCTCGACTGCAAGCAGTCATCAGAAATAATGGTAAAAACAACAAAATGGTTCAGATATTTAAAAATAATTGCAAACATATTTTTAAAGTGAATTTCATTTAGGAAGAAAATCAAGGGCATTCTGGGTTTTCCAGCAGCAGCAGTTGATCCTGCTGCTGATACCATAGACTAAAACCCAACTGGCATGAGATCTACTGTAAACAAACAAAATGCAGAAACTGCACAGAAGCAGAAAGTGGAGGATACACACACACACACACACACACACACACACACTCACTCACTCTGAAGAGTGATGGGGAATAAAGACGGTCCTGTAAGTCTCTGGTTTAAATGTCAAAGTAGGAGCATGTGTGATATACACAGTCTGTGGATATACAAAGGGGAGCCCATATTTCTGGACTGAGAAATCAGAAAAAGAAACTGCAGAATCGACGACATCGAAATGACTAGAGGAATATTGGGAATTTCCACTGGAGGTCTCTCTCCATTTTGACTGGACCATGGTTAATGCAGATTCTAATCAGCCCGGCTAATACAACTAGATCTAAACGGAGATCAGACATGCTTCTTGAGAAACAATCTGCCACTTATACTCAGCCAAATATTTCTTGCTAATATTACAGAACAGATTCAGTACAACTTAACCTTTATAGTATCCAAGGGTACAATTGGAATTAACTGAAATATGAACAACGATATGTAACACGCTCTCAAGAGCAAAGAATATTAACTGTGTTCGAAGCTGAGATGAAAGGGATGCTGTCCTCAATAGACAGCATCTGGAAGCACCGCCTGTAACTATTCTCAAGGAAACACACTTCAGTGCATACAAAATTGTGCAAATGATGCTCCAATCTCAGCGGAGAAATAGCTATGACAAAAAGGGACCTCAGGGACATTCCAGACTAAACAATATGATTAATAAAATAACAAAGAGCTGGGCTTGAATAAGAGATCAATGCTTCCCTCATGCAGCAATGCTTGCAGGAAAATGTGTTTAGGTCGCATAAGAATAAAATGCAAATGAAATGGTGCTCCTGCGTGCACTGCCAGGTATGTAGACAAGTACATGCTCAGCAATCGTGTGTCAGAGAGCTAGCATCAAAGTTTTCACTTAGTATTTGAGTTTTGAAGATGTTGAAAAAAATAGGAATGTGTTACGGAGGGTGAAAATGTTATCCAAAAAGATTAAAGAGATAAGATGATGAAACATTTCAGTTTTCTCAGTTATATTTTAAATTCATGATTGGATATAAACATATGAAGATGTGACTTAAGAAAAAAATGAATTATCTCAATACCCAATATCTTAGGGAGACTAAGTCAACTCTCACGTGAGCAGGATGATAGAAGAATAACAACAAAGAAGGAGATTTAGTTTATATGATTTCAGAAGATGGGTGATTCTTATTAGGAGGGAAATTTGGGTACTCAAAGAGCCTGAAAATCCACTCAGATGTATTAAAGGATAATAAAATACAAAACTCTTCTAAAATTCCTAATCTAGACCTGTTTTCCAATCCTTGTCTCACACAATCATGTAACTGAAACCCAAGCTTGTAGTGTCAGAGAATTGTCAAGGGTAACGAACTTTTATTTTCTAAATTTTCATATATCCCTGTAGATCCAGAATATCTCCATCTCTTCCCTATTTGGTCCACTTATTCTTCCATTTTTAATCTCTCCAATTTTCACTATTTTCTCCTCTCAAGAAAAAACGTGGGAATGTGTCTGTGTGTATGTGCGTGTTTCTACTTAGTGTTACTGATTGTTTTGTTTTCTTTTGCTTTTTTCCCTCAAGTGGGAGACTTAAAATAACCTAGTTCCCTAACACATGAATACAAAGGAATTAACAGGAAGAGTCTATATATGAAAAAAGGAAACCCTGAAATTTTAAGAACACTATGATCAAAAGAATGAAAAATATAAAGAGACCATGAACGGAATACTAACTCTTATGGGTACTGAGTCAACAGAATGGGTCGCAGAGGGTAAATGAAGAGCAGGCAGACTCATAAGGAGATGTGGAAAGTTGTGTCAAAATTCTAAACATTTCTCTTTTTTTCAATTAGCCAATTAATTGCATAAATATATATTATACTATTATTATATTTCAGTGTGTAAAGAAAAATAAAGTAGACTTCCTAGGCTGAAAGGACTTAGAGCTAAGCAATACAAGCTACAAACATACATCTAACTAGACCAAAGCATCATTATTCCTTGGTAAATATTGGTACAAAATACAGGAGAGGTTGCTACTTATTTGTTCTGTTGCTGGAATTTGTGGTTAGAAGTTAGGAAATAACTGTCTAAATCAGTTAGGAAATCTAAAATGAAGGTTAGGTAGCTTTAAAAAGTCATTAAAGAACTTTAAGGAGTTGTTTCCAGCCAGGAGTTGGAAAACAGTATTCAAAATGACTAGAATATAGTGCAAAGGTGAACAACTAACTAATCAAACATTCTGTGACTGTGAAGTTACATGGGATTCTCTACCTAAATACAAACATGTCTGCTTTTTAACTAACAAGGTTAAGATAATCAGTGATCCGTGCAGATCTCAACTATGTACAGACATCTGGGATTATGTGAACATTCATGAAAATACTGTGAAACGCTTCTTTCTTTTTAAATCCATTTCCACTTCTGTAACTGGCATCTTCCTACATGTGGTGAGAGAAGACATTCTGTTAAGAATGAATATATTTGAATATAAACGTGTGTCTGATATCAACAAACATAAAGCCATTAAAATATTTATGCCGTCTTAAACATATTTTTAAATAAAACAATCTAAAATAAACTGAGCTAAATGATCTACCAATGAAGTCCCTAAAATGTCAGGGTGGGAGAGCTTGTGTATTCATGTCTTGCAGTTTGGTTAGATTCCATGGCTTTGGGTATTGCACCCACCATGTATTTGCTTTATGACCTGGCTATATGGCCTGTGCCACTTTGTGTTTGGAATAGGACAATGCAAGTTTATGTTCTGGAAAAATATAAGGATGTGAGGATGCTTTGAGTACTTTCTTTCACATCTTTGGTGTTCTACCATGTTTCTCTTAGAAAGCCTGATGTTCATATGTGGTGTATGTCCGTCTGATATGAAGACTTACTGAAGACTCCAGAGATCATCTGCATATAAGGTCTCAGTAAATATTTAAATATCAGTTTATCATTTTCAAAACAGGTCTTTAGTATTGACCAAAAGTACTTTAAACACAGCAACGTTATCCCTGGAATCAACTGAACTTCTGTATCTGTTCCTCACTTCCTTACATAGCCCTGTGGGGAGCAGGTGTTTCAAAAAGTTGTTAAGTATTCCTAAATGATAATATTTTCTAGCGGCAAATTAATTTTTTAGTTCATTGAAGAATATCATGAGAGGTACTTATCTCTGTCCTTTATTGTCATCAGATGTTAAATAGGTTAAATAGATGATGCAACTTACTTCTCTCTTTCTTAAGGGCGCCATATTGATATAGTGGTGAGAACGGCCATAAATTCAATATTCTTCAAATACAGATTTTAATTACTAAGTCTTTATTTAGTAACTGGTTAAGTTTTCTTATTCACATTTTTTTTTTTTCACTAATGGCATTTCATATTGCTTTTGGAGGAGTCCTGTGTTACTGATATAACAGGAAAGGCAAGCTTCTTTAAGATATACAGGCTTTGTTTCCAATACCCAGAATTTACAATAACTATTACATTTGGACCCTTGACTTCTTTCTCTGCAGGTTAGTGGGATGATAATTCCTACCTCAAAGTACTGGCATGAATGTGCAAATAAATGTGCTAGAAATACTGTACAGCATACACTTGCCAGAAAGCAGATATTATAATGGTCCTATACAAAAACAGATTTAAGAGCTTTATAATGCAGTGCCAATATGTTCAAACAGGCAAAATCCTCTGGGAAGCACTGAAATTTTCCAGTGACCTGGAAGACCATCCTGTATTTTGATAGGTACTGTCTGGATTTGAAGTAGATCAGGCACAACTTCATCACAAATGTGTCCATTGTTTTCGATGATGTCATATCTGTGCAAGGGTAAGTTTCTGTTGGTTGCTTTGATTAAAAATAAAAAAAAAATAAGTATCATATAAAAATTAATACAGATAAGAAAAGTAGATGGCAGTGTCAGATTCCAAAGTTGGAAGAATTTTTCAGTATCCAATACATGACTAGTTTGAGGAAACATAAATACTTCTTCAGTTGTCTGGATTTAACTGCTTAATAAATAAAACTGCTAAATACGTCTTTTGTTCTAAGGCTGTATTTACTCAGGACCTCAGAAAAAAAGAAGATTTAGAAACTTCTACTTTCAGATTAACTCTTTCACACCAACATCTACAGTGGTATATATATATTTTTTTTTTTTCTTTACCATGTATTCTTATATCTTCTAATAAAAAATATTTGAGCATACACCAGGATAATAGATCTATTTATGATGAAATTACATTTATATAGATATTATTCAATCATATGAGATACAATAATTTTAATAGTATCTAGTTTAGATATTATTAAAGTTAATAAACTAGTGAAAATCTGGCAAGGAGACATGAATGAGAAAATTCATTCATTATTATTGTTTATGATAATTTACAATATTCATCAACAGAGGAAAAAAGTAACCTGTACACATTCACACAATGGTATATTACATAACATATTATGAAATTTTAAAAGGCAATAAAAAACTATTTTTAGGTTAGTAAACATGATTTATTACAAAGATTGAGTCTAAAATACACTAAGAGAATGATTTTAGAGTGACTTGATAAGGGAAATATGCAATATTATATTCTCAATATAGTATAACTGCTGTGCATGGAAATAGCAAGAACCAAACAAAGAATAAAGATATGAGGAAGAATGAGATTACAGTGGAGCATACAGAGAAATTTGTATTTATATTATGTTCTCAGTCATTTATATTTTTCCATAAATAGGTACTATATTTTCATATATTTTTCTAAAAAAAATGAAATGTGTTATTTTGTAAGTGTCACATATTGTTACTGACATTATTTCAATGTGCAATGTTAAATCATTCATAGAAACACATACTTTAATCGTTGTCTTGATCTTGTCAGTTTTTTGGATGATTTTCAATTTGATGTAGTTAAATTTATCATTGTTTCTGTATTTCACCTTTAGTGATGAAAGCACGGCCAAGTTGGAAGAAAACATGTTTAGTTTTAAATGAGGGAGAGTGTTTTTCTTATTCTAATATTATTGGTATTTTCTGCCACAGAGTTCTTTGCAGACTCCTTAAGTCAATTTTTAAACCATTAATAAAATAATAAGAATTGGAGTATTCTAGCACTTAACTAAACTGCATGAAATAGGAGGATCATTTTTGTAACTTTGTTTTTATGTTTTCGGTGATCTTCTAGGCTTCCCTTAGGAGGCCTCTTCCATGTTATGCAATAATGTCTGTCCAATAGGCAGTAAGTGCTCGAGAGACAATCCACTAACAGGAAGTGATAGTCAAGCTTTCATGGCATCATCTCATATCAATGCATCTAAATAAATGCTATGATGTTCATCTCATAATAGTACCCTCGGGTTCCTCATACCACTCTTCCTGTTAGTAATATTCCCTCTGGAACTTCCAGTGAAAAATCAGCTAATAAAAGATTCCAATGACTCATCCAATTAGAAGTAACCCTATTTAATACCTTGAATCGTTACAACTCTTCAATATGCCCTGATTTAAAAAGGAAGTAAGATACACCCTGATGAGCCTAAGGACCTACGTCCATGCCCTGGCTGGACTAGAGCAACCAAAATATACAACTAAATAAAACAAAGTGCTTCTTTCTTTTCCTGCCTGCCAGCCTACTCACCTTTATTTCCACTTGTACTTTTCCTTTGAAAAAGAAAAAGAAAAGAAAGAGGGGAGACAAAGTTAGCTTTTTGTAGGTGAGGGTGAAATATCATACTTTACAGAGCTTGCATTCCTGGGAATTGAAGAAAAAAGTCTGTTAGCTGTTTTTTTTTTGGCAGAAAATGTGTTATTTACTGCATGAAAAATTATTTAAAATTATTCTTCATGTATATTTTATAAGACATAGGGATATACAGGTGAATTTGTTGCAGTGGTGATATCCCTAAATTGCTTCAGTAGCTATACAGACAAGATTTCAAGAGAAATATAAGTAACATATGAGGTGATAGTGTGTGATGTCCTTTTTATATAATCTACTAAATGAGATATCTTTGTGCAGTTGAGTAAAATGATGTGTGTATTTCATAATTATAACTGTCTTTTTAAAGTAAAACCCCATTTAAAACCTTTATAATTAACTATAATTCATTATTATGATGGTGCTGATTGGATAAATTTCAGTGAAACCCTCCATGTAAAATATACATATGAATATATTTTATTTTGAACTGCCTTATATGTTAAGAAAGTTAAAAATAGCCTACTTAGACTTTTCAAAAAGACATCTTCAATATATCTTATGCGAAATAAACAATAATTATTTAGCACATTATATTACTTACAATTGCAAAAAAAAGAAAAAAGAAAAGAACTACTAAGACTGATGCATCCTGAATTTCTAGGATATTTGTTTGCTAGGTTTACCACAGATTGAAATATCACAAACTGGGTTGTCATACTCTGAAATCTAGAAAACAATTCTGCTTGTAGTTGTTACCAAATTAGTTTCAGGAAGCAAAATTTTTATTTGCTGTCAAAAGCACTATAAAGAAATCGTTGAGGTTTTTGGAAATGTTTAGACTGCAAGATTTTGAATAGTGTATATTTAACATATTAGCACAGCAAAGTACAGGCTGTGAAGGTTAGGTTATGCTTTAGAAGGAAGGAAAGTTCAAATATTGATAATGAAAAATGAGAGAAATCAGAGGAAACAATCTATTTAGTATGAGAATCTAGAGGGAAATGGGAGCTTAGAGTTTGGGGTTAGAGATGAGAAATGTGCTCTGATCATTATTTAGGTCTCCCAGGGAAATCGTTTTCCAAAATGATGCTGAAGAATAAGTGAATTTTTCTGGACTGTTGTTACACCACTAAATTTTAAACAACTTACGTCCACTTCTGGAAAGGTTAGCATTATTGTGCAATCATATAGTGATTTTCAAGTAATGCCTCTTCTCATTAAGTAGTAAGGATTTCGGGGATATTTAATGAATATTAAAAGTGTAAGCTTATATTATACATATCTACAGAAATCAGCAAAGAGTTTTAAAAAATGCTTTAAATCAAAGTATTTAACTCTCCACCACCTTCTTCTGACAGAAACTACAGAAAGGATAATTAATACATTTAGCTTATAATTAAATCCCATGAAAACCAAGGTTGATATTAATTTCACAAGATTTCTATGGCACAATTGCCATACATTGAGTTTTTTCTAGGCTAGATTTAGTAATTTGATTTATAATAGTTCTGAAAATATTGAAAACCTAATATTTAAATACACTCAAATGCATTTAACTTTTTCCAAAAGATTATGCCTGTAATATATTTTAGTTTAATTTAAAAATAAATAGTATAATTGATGGATAAACCAGTCATTAAAGGAATTTTTTCAGCACTAGAATGCTTACACTAGAGAGCTCATTTTTATCTGACACCCCCTTTGATTGATAGAAGTACATTTTAAATTGTCTTTCCACCTGTTTTTCTATGTTATATTGCTACCTAACACATACTGGACACTACACAGTTGATGAATAAGTAAATGTGAATTGTAATAAACAGACAAATAGATTAAGGAACACATTGTTTTAAGAATTTGAATTTAAAGAGTAGACTTGTTTAATTTTAGTAAAGAAAACAGAATATGCATGAAGGTTTTATTTTTAAATTAAAGCTTTTATTTTTAAATTAAATTTTATTTTTAAATTCTCCTTTTGTGGAGAATTTAATCTGAATTTTTTGAAGTAGCTTTCAGTTTTTCTCACAGATTAAGTCCCTGTAAAAGTATTACATACAAGAACAGAAATAGCTCAGTAGTTCAAAGACATCTAGAGCTATATTAGACCTTAGTGTTTAAAGAGAAAAGAAATAATTATTTGGTAATTCCTTTCAAAACACACATTAATGCTCTAACAGTGAGAGGTCTATTTACTAAGCTAGTATTCTTTTTACTGCTTTCCAAATAAACTTGCAAGTAAGGTAAAATAATTAAAGTTAATAGAAATTTGATGCAAGAAAAATAGGAGAGCAAGAAAAGAAATCTTACGGTGAAATATTGGTTAAAATAGCAAAGGGCTTTTCTTTTGAAGGAGGATGCAGATCATATCTGTTTTATTCCTCAAATTTTTTAAGATCCAAGAGGTATAGTATCAATGTACATAGTGAAGCCAAGTCCTTTATTTTCTAGGTGCGATTTGTACTTTCATTTAACCCACAAAATCACTGGAACCCAAAAAAGTGCAGCAGATTTTATTTTTCCCATCGAAACTTTTCATCCACCCTTTTTACTATTATGCACTTCTGACTTTGCTGTACTTCGATTCCCAGGCCTGATTGAAGCATGTTTTCATAGTTTTAGGGGCACATTCACGTGCAAGTCGAACCTATAATCAGAGGAAGCAAAACCTTTCATATCAAATGAACAGATAGAAATGTAAGAAGAATAGAAGTTTGGTTATAGCAACAATAATAACATTACCCAATTAGGAAATGCATTCTGAGTTCTCTTCTATGGAATTGGAGTCATTCCAGTAAGAATTGTCATGTGTGACAATGGTGTGTTTTTTCCATTTGACTGCTGTATCTATAATGGGGAAAATGGATATGGCTGTTCTTATGTTAGATAAATACTCAAGTTGATGGGATTCCTTGCAGAATTTTTAGACCTCCTTTAAAGCTCTATCTCAGAATTATTCTCTCTCAATAATTTTCTCATTAAGAAGCTCCTCAGCAGATTAGATTCTTGATTATTTCTGAGGTCCTGAATTTTGTTTCACCAATTCCTGCTGTCAGTTCCTCCCTTGCAGGAGATTCTGTGCTGTATGTCAAAGCTTGTCCCTTCTTTTCTGATTTCACATTCAGGAATTATCTTGCAACAAGTGGAATTAACAGATGGACTTAATAGATATTTACTGAGACTTTCATACCAAAATAATAGAATACACATTTTTTTCAAAGCCTATAAGATACCCCTGAAGGTTCCAGTATTTCTGCTCTAAGGCCTTCCTAATTCCCTGTCTGCCTTTGCGTTTATGTCAAATGCAATGAGTCCTTTGTAAGTGCTGAATAAAAAGCATTTGTTTGTTCTCACTTGAGTGGTCTTCATTTATTTCCACAACAGTACCCCCCCCAAAAAAAAAAAAAAATATATATATATATATATATATATATATATGAGACATACATTTTGTAGGAACAGACATTTTCTCCTTCTTAGGAATGTCTAATTTTGAAAACCGTTTTGCAACTTTAAAGAACATTAGATGACTGTTACGGCAATACAGGATGAGATGGAAGTTTTAAATACCATGTTACCTTGCAATATATCATTCAGAATAAATCTTTCTCTCATTTGATTAGACCTTAGCACAACTATTATGATTAAGCGATTTTCTTAAATTGTTGTAATAATACATTGTTTGAAAAACCTGGTTCTTCATTTCTGTCAAATTATTTACTGAGACTGTCTTGCCAAACAAACACAGTGTATGGGATCTTTCTCTAGCCTGACCTAGTTGTAGACGATATGAAAGCAAGGGCTTTTGCCAGATTTTTCAAATTGTTTCACAGCTGTTAATCCAGGACACCACACAGTTTACTATCATTCTGAGAAACTAGATTTGACTGCAAATGAACCATGAAAAGCTATGCCTGATATTACTTAGCAGAATCCTAAATGGAGTGGGCCTCCAGCACTTTTAAAACTGAGAAGATTTCATGAATTCAAGTCAGTCTAAGATGTAACAGTTTTTACTCACAGAAACATTGTTGCAGAATCAAACTTTCCACGCCCTATGGGAAGACACTGGTTTTGATATTGATGCAGAAACAGAGATAATGTAGATGTTTTTTCCTCTGCTGCTGTGTGAATTAACATTCATGATGGTCAGGCGCTTTTTGTTTTTCTTTTCCATGCTTAGGAATTTTACTTGAAAATTAATTTTCTTAGGTTATTATTTCTAGTATTAGTATTTTTTAACATGCGTTGTTTGGTGGGTTTCTGAATTTATAAGCCTTAGGAAGACACAGTGGTTTATAAATTACCTGCTGGAAGTCTAATAGAAATAGATTGATATTTCACTTTTCCGTTGTATAGTTTTAAAGATTCTGGCTGTAGAACATTTTAAGCAGTATGATTTGACTAAAAGGTGTTCTTCACTTTCTAAATATGAAATAAAGTCTATCACCACACTGGCGGTGGCCATCACATCTATTTTTCCATGGCACTCTCGTAATTGTTTTCATCCATTTCCTCAGAATCCAAGTCTCACCGGAAAGTGACATGATTCTGGTGGAGGTTGTAAATTGGTTTATGCTCATTTGTACACATAGTTAGGTCATTTTCAAATAAAAACAAACTTTTGTCAAACAATAAGAGACACGGCTGCTACAATAACTGATGACCTGGAACTTTCTCTTTAAGTTTGAAATGTTTGTTATTAATTATGGTATAGAATTCCAGCCAGGATCTGCATATGTGGCCTTTGGAAGCAAAAGACATTTTTATTAGTAAAATCTATGTAGTCATTTGCAAGCCTATTCCAGGACTCTGGGAGAGTAAGGGAAATTGACTAAAACATGTAAATTCCACTGATAACAATGTGGGGTGATGGATAGCATATTATCGTACACCAGTGAATTTCAGCAATATTACTCAGAGTCCATACCCCACTAAATAACTTAGGAACAAATCATACTGAAGTATGGAAATAACAGGAAAATAAGTGAGCATATGACTAATGTTGTGTCTTTCCTCTCAGGTAAGGTCTAGGTAAATTATATTCCTAAATTATATTGGGACAGTCTAACTTAATACCTTCTTCTAAGACCTGATTAGGGTTTTTTTTCCCCTTTCTCTCCTACAAAATGGGATATAAACATTCTAAAATGAATGAAGTCACATATTGAATTGCCCTTGTCTTTTATTTTGAATTACTGTACTTATGATATGAATTTTATGCCAGAGGCTGTAATTATCTTCTACGTATACCAAATCATCAGTCATGTAAAAGGGAAGGCAATCATGCACTTACATGGCATTCTTTGGTAATCTTAAATGACTCATATAGGAGAGATGATGAGGAACTTGAGAGCTGCAAAATGGCAAACTATATACCTGGATAGATATCACACCAGAGTTCAGGCCTAATAGTACTAAAAGGATGAACCAGTAAAATTATGAATAATTCTCTAGGTAGGCAAATTAAGCCCTAAGAGACAATATTATAAAATATGTGGCCAGCAGATACATGATTATTTGGGTTCCTGTAACTTAGAAATCCTCCTAGGAGGAAATTATTTCCAGTAAAGGTATGAAAAAAATAGTAAAGAATTGCTCCAGTTAGTAATTCATTCAGGAACCCTGGCAAGACTGCATAATCAGCCGATTATGAATGTGTTTGGCTAAATAATGAAAGAAACTTGGGAGACACAAAGCAGGAGTCAAAAATAAGATCCAAGAAATAGATGAAGAATTTTCTGGGAGAAGAAAAAATAGCCAATTTAATAATTGAAGCAGAAAAGATATCAGGACTTGATGGCCCATCCGTTGATTACAGTGCTTAGCTCTCAAATGGACGATCACGGATAAATTTAAAGGAAAGGGATTGGGAAAACGTCCCCCACAGATATCCCAGTAACCACTAAATTGAGTGCTATGATGCAACCCTATAATACAGCAAAATAAACCGTCCTTTTAACACCATGTTTTGTTTGGGTCTTTGCAAAAGTGATGTAAAAAAGAGGGACTTCTAGCTTGGCCCAGTGACGAGACCAACAAGCCCCTCTCTACAAGCAGTAGTATGAAGCTGGAAAAAGTCAACAGGAGCAAATATTTTGCCATATAAATACGTTCCCATGTGTAATGCACACCCATGTTTATTGGCCCAAATTTTCAGGGAAAAAAGTCTTTCATTTTAATTCAAATTTTCATTTGTTTGTGTTTAGGTGCTTGCTTTGTCTATTATACAACTGATTATCATACACCAGGGTATTATCTTGCATATGGATATCGTCATTGCTTTCTAGAGTTACACTTTTAACTCCTAAGCCTGAGTAAAATAAAAAGAAAAAGAAAAACGAAAAACGCATTTATACAGATGCGGAATTCATATTATCCATGCATAACATGCCTGCTCATTTTTCCCTCACATATTTGGGCCCTAGAATGTGCACATTACACCCGGAAAAATACGGTAATATAGTGAAAGTCGTCTGTCCAATTAAGAAGCGTGTATGCTTGGAAATCTCCTGAACCTTGAGGATGAACTGAGGGAACCTGTGCCTCCTGGCCTGGGGCTGCCTAATCTTTCTTCCGCCGGCATTGACAGGAGACATCTACCAGGGCAGCAAAGCCATAAGACAGCAGACCCTCCACGGGGCACATCGGGTTTGGATATGACTTCTCAGAGGCCAGGACGGAGAGGCCAGACTACAGCTCCTGCTGCTAGTCTGAGGGTGTGGTCATGATGGGAGAAAGAGAGCTGGCTGTGTCTCTGTACTTGGACAATGAAGAAAACAGAGGTGTGCACCTGTGTGCTTGTGACCCCCGATGTGCACAGACGACCCCAGGAAGTACAGGAACAGGTAAGTCAGATTGACCGTGAGCAGCGAAAAAGCAGCCTTGTGCAAACACAGAGCAATGGCAGCACTGGGAGGACTACAGTTCAGATTGTTCAAAAACACTTGCTGTGTAGTTAATTCTTGGCTGATCAGTCAGTTATAGGGAAGGAGAGACAATCAGAGTCAGGTTAGACTTACACATGGAAACAAAAATTCTTTAAAAATGCAACAAACTAAGCAGAGACATCAGTGAATGTCTGCTGCAGGGAAATAGAATTTGAAGACAGTCCAGGAAAATATTGCTTTGGAAAGAACACAAAACAGCCGGCAAACAAACACAAGATAAACAAAAAAAGCAGCACAATGACTGTTTTCAAACCAAACTGTTACGAGATATGGAAATAAACAGGAAGCTGTGATCCATGTTTTGGAAAATAAGTATTTATAAAAACTATTCTGTGATCACAGAGATTCCACATCAGCTATTATAAATATATTCAAAGAAATAATCTAAAGGAATGAAAATGTGACAGTATGTCAATGTATTAGGTTTTAAAGAAATGGAAGAGAGATCACAGTATTTAGGAGTATAACCAAAATAAATAACCAATAGAATTTTAATCAACTTCAAATTTGTGATCATAGCAAAAATAACTAGTGAACATGAATATAAATAAATAATATTCAACAATTTGAAAAAAAGAGAGAAAATAATAACTTTGAAGGATAAAAATAAACAACCTCAGAGAATAATGACAACCTCAAATAGTATATAACATACTTCAAATGGAATCTGAAAATGTCAAGAGAGACATAAGTGGTAAATCTTTTTAATCTAGAATCTTTCCTAAATGTTATAAATACCTATTGATTACTAATTAGTATGAAATTTTTCAGTATAACTGATCATTAAAAAAACAGAAAACATCAAACCACAATGAGGATATCATTTATGCCTGTAAGAACTGTTATAAAAGAAAAACGGAGCCAAGAGCATGTTAGCCAGGAAGTAAAGAAACGTGAGCCATCTTATACCTCTGAAGGGAGTGTAAAATGGTACCTCCATTTTGAAAAAAGAGTTTTTCCAATTTCTTTAATTTAATTAATTGTATTGAAAGAACTTGCATGAAACCATGATAAAAGTTTCAGGAGCACATGGCTGTAAGTCAACACCTGTGTCTACTACATTAAGCTCACCCATTTCAGTTCTTCCTTCTGTATACACTGTATCCCTCTATCCAAGAAATGTGAAATACAGCCTTACCTTGAGATCACACATATAGCCACTCAGATACAGCTGCATATACATGTCTAGAATGGAATTACTGACCACAGTAAAAAATGGAAAACAAATCATCTCTCCAATCAGCTCATAAATGGATATAATTTCGTGCCATATCCCCATACAATAGGACATCATTAAGCAAATTAAAGGAAACCAACTGCTGATACATATTCGCACTTAGATAAATCTGAGATACAAAATGAAAAACTGTACATGGTCCCATTTACATGAAATGTTCAGAAAAATACACTTGATGAAGACAGAAGGTCAGTTGCTGCCCAAGTTGAAAGCAAAGTGGAAATTGCCTACCTAAGAGCACAAACAAACTTCGGGAATGAGAAAATATTTTAACCCAGCATTGTGCCAATGGTTTCACAATTTCATAAATGTCTGAAATCACTAAATTGCAAATTTATGTATAGGAAGTTTATGTTATGCTAATTATCTCTCATTAATAGCATTAAAATTGCAGCTATGTTTATAGGAACTGTGGAGACTAGGTTGATAAGAGAATTCATATGAGGAACCACTGACCAATACAAATAGACACATTTTCTGTAAAGATTTCTTTTTTTACAACAGTGGACCCTTGTTTTTTGATACAGTGTCTGGGATTGTTGAAGTGTGATTTTAATAATGTCTTAATGACGGGAGGGTTCAAAATATAATAGAGATTAGATCTGTTGTAAGGTAGCAATTTCCCTGATGCCAGCAGTCCCAGATTCTTGCCTTTGTCAAGAAAGAAGAGAGATGTAAGATGAGCTATAGTCAGATGCTGAGTAGGATCCCCAAATCCTTGATTTCAGAATAAGAATCACAACTAGCACAGTGGGAAGAAGCAAACCTCTTCTACAAATTTCAGTACTGAGGTCTCAGTATTTGGGTCAACAACTGAGCACATGAGTCCTTCCCAAAGACTGGAGGAAGATGCCTCTAATATTGTTGACACTTCCTGTGATACAGGGACATTGATTACTGCTATAGTCCCAAATAGCCACCTAGAAACAGGGATCAATGAGACCAGCATGGGAAAACCGAAGAAGTCTATTTTCCTGTTTTTCAGTTTTGCCCCAGGGGCTTAGCCAGTAGTAAGCCATTAGTAAAGAATTGGGTAGATAATGCTTTCCTGATAACAGTTTAGAACTGGTACCCAGTTGTTGATTGACCTGGATAGAGTAAACATTGTACAAATGCTCATCTGGGATCAAACCTCTGGAACAGGGTTTTTTTTTTGTCTCCTGCCCATCAGCGTCCGAAGTCCACCTGCCTGCCAGGTAACAGAGGAGAAAGGATGTGGAAGCAGGTCGTTAACACTGGGGCAGGGAAAAGACAACGGAGCCAGGTGCAGGAGGAAGGAGACAGACTTCATCCGTCCAGCAACTCATTATTTCTTCACTGCTGCTGGGTGAGCCTAACTGAGCTGGAATCGGAGACTAAGGAGCCTCCCCTGAAATAAGCTCCCCTTATGGAAACTCACGCGATTGGACTATGCCATCTGAATTTGAAGATGTTCAAATTTTTTTCTCAAAACGAGGTTCAGTAGCTTTGAAAGCAGTGAGAGAACAGTGGACAGATGTGAGAATACAGCACCATTTTTTATTTTGGGATATGTGTACTAAAAGAAAGAGACTATTCATAGTCCCACTTAAGTATTGATCTTGAAGATATATAGTTGTCAGAGAATATAAGTTGCCAAATTCTTTCGTTGTGATATTGTTTTATTTGTGTTAATGCACATTTTGTTTCCTTGACTAGGTTCTTTATAATTATCTGGAGGTCCCTGTATTTCTAATGAACTGGATGCATTAACGATGACATATCAGTGCTTCTCATCATAGATTAGAATTGTCTATGGTTGCCTATGCACCATAAGAAACATTTGAAAGTTGGAAAAATTTATTCATTTGATTAGTCCTTGTATTAGGATAGACAAAGCTAGATTTGAGTGGCATATAATCTAAAATTTGAATGTAGAAATAAAACAGAGATTCAGTTTTTGCTCTGCCACCTTGGGGTAGCAGAACCTTCTAGAACATATAGTCTCCAAGGCGGCCATGTATTGGGGAGAAAGAACAGAAAATCTCATTGGTGGTCTTATGGCCCACGCTGGAAGGGGTGTGTGTATATTTTGATCAACACACTACTACCAGCTGAAAGCTCTTCTTTGGGATGCTCCACATCAGAGGAGACCTGCAGCATCTATCAGTTGTGTGCCTCTGAGGGAAAAATACAAGATAATTGGTGAGCAAGAGCTTCTTCAGGCAGAGCTACCTTAGCATGTTGCTTGGTCTGGAGAAACAGATGCCTAAAAAGACTCGGATATTTAACTATTTCACTGGAAACTTAGAACCTAAATAAGAGTTTCACAGTCACGGTTTTGAGTTAGAAACTAATGCAAAATCCTCTTTAAAAATGACACAATTATACATTAAACATGCTATCTACCTTTATGCTAACCAGGTTATTTATCACCCTGTAGATGATGAAAGTCCTTTTTTTCATGCACTTACAGTCTTAATAGTTTGGTAGCAATCATAAAATCATAGGTAGGAAATCATAAAAATTCTACCTTCAGAGAAGAATAAAATTTTACTACTCTAAAATGCAGAATATTGTCAATGTAATTAGAAGAAAACAGATTTGAAAAAGATTATTTTTGTATTAGAAAATAATTTCACAAATGACTACTGATTAATAACAAATTACTATATATATATCAATACATGAGACTCAAAATATTACAGGATATATCTTAAATATAAAATAAATATTTAAAATTGCTTATTAACAGGTGCTTTAGAAGTTCTAAGGTGTTGCTACATGGTAAAGTTACCTAAGAGTCAAGTCATATCACATGCTGATTTAATAGCAATATGTCATAAGGAAATGGTTTGTCTAACAACACTCCAGCCTTTAATATTTGATTATGATAGAGTGAACAATAATGAAATGTAGTTAGAGCTATTGAACCAATGAGAGATACACATAGATTCTGTTTCATTTAAAGTACAGCTTCATTAAGAAAATTAAAAGCTAAACTGAATTTTCTGATCATTTTAGTATCTTTTTAATTTATTCACAGAAATGTTAAAATTAGACATTGATACATGTAGTTACTGTAATCATGAGAGTCTGCTAGTTGATTATATATTAGGAGTCATGTATAAGATTGGATAAGTTCATTTCTTCCCTGAGTATTTTAGTCTCAAAAATTCTAAAAAGTTTAAAAAAAATCGCTATCCTGTCTTAACATTTTGCTTTATATTTTTATTGAAGTAACACTGATTTACAACATTATGTAGATTCAGGTATTTAGCCTTATAAATCAATACTAGTGTTCTCTGCATTACAATCCCACCGAAAGTCTAGTGTCCATTCGTCAGGCAATGGATTCCTTGCAAATTTCTCCACCCTTTCCCGTCTGCCTTCTAGTAACCATTATTTTGTCCTTGTCATTTATAAGTTTATTTTTGTTTTGCTTTTCCATTTGTTTTGTTTCTTTAACACATATGATTGGAATCACAGTGTATTTCACTATTTTCACTAAGCATTATTCCCTCGAGAGCCAAGTAAATTGTGGCAAGTGGCAGGATTTTCTTTTTATAACTGAGTAGTATCCGTTGTGTATACCTAACACTTCTTTATCCATCTGCGAATGGACAGCTATACTGCCTCCAGTTGTTGGTTATTGTGAACAGTGCTGTGATGAACATGGGGGTGCATTTATCACTTTAAATGACTGCTTTCACATACTTTAGATACATATTTGGAAGTGGGTATGGCTGGATCATATGGTAGATTTTTAGGAATCTCTATACTGCTGTCCAGAATGGCTACCAATGTCAGTGTCATGGTTATGAATTGATACCTCGTTGTTTTGATTTGTGTTTCCATAAAGGAACAGAACGGAGAGTCCGTAAATATCCCACACATACACAAACACCTGATCTATGACTAAAGAGCTAAGAGCATCACTTGAAAGAAGGTTTCTTCCACCAATAAGTGGTGTTAGGAAAACTGGACAGCCACATGAAAAGGAATGAAACCAAGTGATTAGATTTTTTACCCACTCTAAATGTAGATTATATATTAATTTTAAGAATTGCAATATTTCCATAGAAAATATTTTCTTATGTTAAAATCAATATCAAATATTTAAAATGCTGAAAAATTATAGTTAAAAACAAAATTGCAATGGCAGAAGCTTATCTCTCTGATAAAAAAACTGTAATTAGATATTCAATTATACATACATTAAAATATTTTATGATCTTTCTGTAAATGAGAAAATAATTACTTTTTAAATTGTATTCTAAGATGTCTTTGCAAATTATGCTATCTACATTAGGGATTAAAGTTAATATTTGTTCCAAACCATTTGGCAAATTATAAATTCAGACTTGCATTTATCTAGCTGTAAGCCAGATTGGAGAATTTATTGTAACATACAATTTACTTTTTTTTAAAACAAACTAAAAAATAAGATTCAAGAATTACAGAGATATATGAACTGCTTCCTAATAAAATATTAATTTCAGGAGTTTTAACAAATATCAAAATGTCTATGTATTCCTTTGCTGAATAAAACTAAGTGTTGAATAATTTTCTCTAATTTCACAGAGTATAAGTTACTTGGTGTGCATACATTTTAAATATTTTTGAATTGGAAAAAATGTGAACGTCACTGTTATGATATTTAGAATGTCAGACTATACTGAAACTCTGGTAATACCGATAAGGTCCTGAATTCAAAAGTAGTCTTGTTTGTATTCTTGTGAATTGACATATTAAATCAATAGCTGGCTTCTTGAATATTAGATAACAGTGATCACCAGCAACTTGATGAGCAGGAGTTCAGTGGAAGAAGAGTTGTGTTGACTAACCATGCAGTGTTAGTCCATTCAGAGTAGTGTCCTGGATTGGCACAGGAATCCTATTAATGATTGTACTGGACATATCTGATTGGCTTCTCCTTCCTCCATCAAACACGACATGATGCCTTCTGCTCTAGAGGCCACTGGAGCAAAAGGAACCCCACTGAGATCTCTGCAATCAGTACAATTACTTTACTTGATTATTGACAGCTACTACAGATTTTTTTTAATGTCAAAACATGCTTTTCTTCCAGATTAACTGAGATATAATTGACAAATGAAATTGTAATATAGTTAAAGTGTACAAAGTGGTGATATGATGCATTTATACATTATGAAATGATTACCATAATCAAGTTAATTAACACAGCCATTACTTGACATTGTTACCCTCCACCCTTTTTGGTGAGAATGTTTAAGATCTACACTCTTGGCAAATTTCAAGTACACAATGCAATGTGGTTAACAACAGTCATTATGCTATACGTTAGATCCTCAGACTTTGAATAAATATCTCTTTTTAATTTTCTTAATCCACCTTCAGGATGAAGTGAAATGAATGTGAGTTGTTATTGTAGCTATTAGACAAAGAGATGGTTATTATTACGTTTAGTTGTTATGAGTCATCAAAGTATTTTTTCCAAGCATTATTATGACTTATCCAGTTAATTATCTTACATTTGCTCCATTTCTATTTTCTAGCTAATTTTCCCTTCTAGTCGTGGTTTCTGTAATAATTACCAAGGCTATGTTACAAGAAACTTTAATGCTTTTTATCTAATACAAGACTGATGGGAAAAAACACACTCTCCTGTGGATTGGCCTTTTTGTTATGCTTTCCTCCTAATTACTCATAATAAATTCTGTCTTTTGGGAGCTAATAAATTAGCAGCTTTCCCGAACAAATTGCTTTTCATAAAATGAACACATTAGATTTCCATGTACTTTATTTGATGCTAAAACTTATTTAGTTAAGTTCGGGCTTTTTAATAATCCATTTAAATTTAATAAATGAATGGCTACGCAAATTGTAATGTATATTATATTGTTTTATATGTGTGTATATAAGATATGCAGTGCATTATATATCAGTCCCTTAACATTATAAAATAATCTGCTGAAATAAAATATTCAAAAGTTTATAAATGTACAACTCACTACATTGTGAAGAAGTGAGCCCCAATATAATAATTTTATCAGAACCCCAAAGTTTCAGCTCACACTTAGACATCTGGAGAAACTACTAACTTGACTTCTCAACTCATGATTTATTTTATTATATTATTTTTCTGGATGGATATATACAATCACTATGATTTCTTCCTTAACATTTTAGATAAAGACACTAATTCCAATGATGTCATTGAAGCTTATTTTGAAATGTTCTTTGACAGGAAGTGAAGTTTTTCATCTAATGTCAAGATTTTGGGTAATTGCAAGATGCTTCACATTTCCTATGCTTTCTGGGGTCAGTTGTGATCAATAACTTTCTTATGAAATTTGATCAATATGTTCAACCAACTGAATTTACGAAGTTCTTCAAAAGAAATACTATCTTGTAATCTTTGTACTGTACAAAGCCTCATGATATAATCTCTTTTTTCTCATGATACTAACCCTCTTCTTTTGCTTTAATAGTTTTGGTTTTTATCTGTTTTAATGTGACTTGCAAATATTTGATCTTATCATTCTATACATTCTTAGGTAAATCGTTTCAATAGTATTAATTTCTGAGCTTGAGCACCTTAGTATGTTTTCTCATGTCAATAAAGGAGGTAGCTTCTCTGTCTTCAGAACTTCTCGTCATTCTCCCAAATTCATCATCCACATTGTTTTTCAAAGTGCACTTCTAATAAAAATCGATCCTGCATGTCTTACCCTCTTCAAAATCATTGCACAGCTATTTACTGTATGTTAAATCTCAACATGACACCGAGTGCCATTCTTGAATTTAGAACACAGGCAACTGATACTACATTTATGTAACTTAACTTGTCTAGCTGTCTAGCATTAGTCACTTAAATGCTGCTTTTCATTATTTTGTAGGCTTCCTTGCTTTTCAGAGATCTGGAAATTACTCTATTCTTACTTGCTCAATACATATCTGTTCAGTTAGTTTGAGTTTAGTCTTCCCCAACTTTTTCAGACAGAAGCTGTGACCCTGCACCAGAATTCTAAAAGCATCCTATAGATATGCACAATGTTGATATTAATATACTGTACTATCATGCTTGATTTTCTTCTATGAATTGCCCACAGAGTGTTGACTTAAATTTCTCTTCCTGTCTCTTACTTTTTGGGGCAATAGTGCAGTCTTCCTAAATAACTGTTAAATGAATTAACAAATAAATTCAGTTCCTAGGGTTAGAATACATGGAAAATACTGGCATTGCATATTATTACATTTAGTTTTCTGGAATCCATTAAAATACTTTTTAAAATTACATGACACTTGAATCGTGTTTAATATATACTTTCAAAATAGGGCAGGCATTTTATAATTCCTTTTGTAGGTTTAAATTTAACTTGGATGTTTCCTGAGGTTATGTAAGGATAGATGCTAATTCTTAAACAGTCCTCAATATATATGGAATGCTCCTTTTACTGGCAGGACTAACTTTACAGAAATTTTTGAATTATTTTACCTTCTTCCCTCATTTCAGCTGCGTACATTCAAAGGAAGTCTTAAAGTCAGTCAAATCTTTAGGGTAAATATGGAGCCTTATTGTAAATAGTGTTATTTACAATGGACAGTTGATTGTTTTGTTGACAAAAACTCAACTCACCAGACACAGTTTTGCAGCAAACTAATAAAAGCAGTTTGCTAAACTTAAAACTAAAAAGTGCATGATAGAAAACCAGACACTCAGAAAATTCTAATAAATATCTAAAGTTTACAATGTGAATTTTACTCACAAGTTAGAATCTGATAATTGAGCAAGAAAACAACAAAATGTGATATAGGCTAAATAGATATAGTTTAGATATTTATTTCTCACACTTTGTTTTCTGATACACGTTTATGTATATATATTATATATTAACTCTGAAGATCTAAATCATCCTCTTTCTTTTACTGAATTACTGCCCATAATATTTCAGATAAACACATCCAGGAATCAAGGTCAGTCTTTTTTTTTTTACTGAAACTGTAATTATGTCATCTTTAACTTTTTAGCAAAAAGCTTCCTTTTAAGTGTATCATCCTGTTATCTATGTGCCCTGTTCCATTACAGTTTGAAAAATATGTGCTGCCATTACAGCAACAATAGTTCATTCATGCTGTGTTTACTTTTCTCCATTATTAGCATGTGTGATTCCCCCTTCTCATTCTCCATTCCATTGTATTCCACTATTATGATGTTAAATAATCAATAATATTCTAACATAAATCAAAAGATTCTTTTAAAGTAGGTTATCCATTGTCTGTTTGCTTTTAAATTCAATTCCATTATAAAAAAAGGACAAAACGAGAATAGACTATCTTTGAAATATTAAGGATAATAATAAAGATGCCTAAAAAAGGTACACAGATAATAAGGTTGAAAATTAAAAAAAACCAGAATATGCATATCTTCTTGTTTTCTGTTTCCTACTGCAATCACCTTCCTTTGTACTGCTTATTTTCTCCTCAACATAGTATGTCCTGTCATTACCTCTCTACTTACCAATTATGAGAGAAAGCAATGCCTCCTCTGTCAGGTTATATCATTTTATTTTTGCCTTCTATTTATCATAGAATTTAAAAAACTGAAGGCCTAAATCATCTCTGTGCAGTGGATAAGGTATCAGCGTAATTTTTTTATGACCTCATTGGTGACTTATTCAATTAATAAATGATAAATTAAACCAAAATCATGACTGGAACACAATTTGGTAAGAATACTTTCACCAATTATCTTCTCACATGTGGATATGGTATAAATATTTGATATGAACCTCACAATGGACTATGTTTTCATAATTATGAGTCTTAAAATGTTATTGTTGTGTAAAAGTAGCTAAATATTCCCTTTGAGTTTCCTAATATATTTTTCTTTAGTTTCTTGATACTTGATACTTGTATGTTGTTAGGAGCATCTAGTAGAAGGATATTAGACTTGAACTTAGAAGTTAATGTTAATGTAAGATCCTATTTATTATAAATTTGATTTAGAGCAACTCACATTTTTAGATCACAATTTTCTTAGCAATAAAAAGAAACTGGGATATGGAATTTTTAATTAATTTTTGATGCATATCTTTTCATAAATGTTATTAGAAGTATTCTGACATCAAGACTCTGACACCAGCTGGATATCCTACCATTAAATTTAATTCATAAACAGTAACTTTATGAAGAGGAGACCCTACTAGTTAAAGACTGACCTCACTTCAGGCACCATCTGCAAGATTTGGTGGTCACCCAGAATTCCCACCACCAGCTATAAATTTGGAACTTCTCGCGATCTTCTCAGGTTTGAATCTGCTCAATTAATTTATAGCTATCTATAAAAACACAGGACTTATGATTATAGTTTTACAATAAAAGACACAGTTCAGGAACAGCCAAATGAAGACACATGAGGCCAGGTTTAGGGAACTAGGGTGCACATTTCCATGCCCAAATCTCTTAAAATCTAGGCATTCTTCACTTGAATACAGCAATGTATTCACCAGCTAGCAAGTTTCATGGTGCTTCAGGGTCCCAAGTTTTTTTATAAATGAGTAATTCATTCAATAGGTATCTTTGATGAAATTGACTGCAGCACTGAAATCAATCTTCATTCCCCATCTCTTCCTCAGATTTTGAGTGGGTCCAAGGTTCAGAGATTTTATCTGTATGCTACAGATTTTGAATTAATTGAAAATTGATTTATGGGCTTATTTGTATTTATTTTTATTGAGTATTTCATATGTTTTGGAGATTGTCATAGCTCTAGTTAAGCCAAATGTTACTTTAGTCAGTACATAACGAAATGAATTGACAATTAAATAAATTTTAATGGCATTTTTTCTAATCTTGTGTATTTGTCAATATTTTACACTTTTAGACATATTCATATACTAGATATATGTCCTATACTTTGCATATACTCTATTTTGATCATCAGTTTCAGGAGCTCTTGGCTATTTTCCCTGCGTTCTGCCACACAGGCTTTGTAAGACTGGCTCTTCTTAAATCTTTCATTCTACTTCAGCGAAGGCGCTATTTCCACGTCACTTCTTGGCTGCCATGATGGGCACAATTTCACCATTATACAAGGATCAGAATCTACTCAGTGAGAGTGAGTGGCAGGGTTCTCAAGTGCTGAGAGCACGCTCAGCTTAGGTGGAATATCTAGTACACACTCATTTTAAGTTCTGGCTGCTACATTTACATCATGGATTTCTCCCATTGTTCATCGCTCCCACTCTAAAGGATTTCCTGTCACATCTTTCCGAGTATCTCCCTTCCATGTAGCCAGGGGAAAAATTAAAATTTCCTGATATTATTCTTTATATTATCTATCAAGTTGTGTGTGATGTCAGCACAATGCAGAATACTCCTAACAATTAATATTTTAGATTTCCAAAAATCACTCTTTTTTTAAAGAGTCTGATTCCTTTATTGCAAAATGTTGACTTTAAATTCATGACTCCTATTTGAAGTTTTAAAAGAATTTATTTGGACATTTAATTGACGTCTTCATGTCCTCTCTTAGCTGGAACAACACAATTTAGACTCTAGGTCTGATTTTAAAGGTAAGACCCCCACAAAGAAAACAAATAAAAATGAAAATAACAGATTCAAATAAATCACTTTGAATGAGATTAGTACACCAATTAGTCAAATATGATCATGTCATTTGTGTAACATCCACCATTAGATTTTGATTTATCTATAAATCAAACACTCCTTAACCTTGTATAAATTCAAAAATTTCTTAAACTTAATTCAATTCTTGCTTGTCTCTCCAGGAATCTCCCTAGTCAGTTCTTTCCTAATGCTCACTGACAAAATTACATGCAATTCTGGAAAAGAGCAAGTGATTGCAAACTTCTGAATCTTACTGTAGTATTTTTTTGTTCCTAAACTACATCTACAATCTTCCATTATCTTAAACTGTCTTTTCCCTAAACACCTTTCATCTGTGAAGACTCAATGACATGTCAATACCTTCAGTAACACCTCCATTCTTTCTTCAGCAAAGTGAACTATTTCCCTCTTTGTTATTAATCATCACTTGCAAATGTCTATTTTCAGCTAACAGAACACTTTAAATATTGGCACGTGCAACTTTCTCTACCCAGTTAGAATAATTTTAAGGCTGGGAGAATGTTCTGTTAAGCATAGTATTAATATGTCAGAGAGCATGACAAGTCAAAATTAGGTATACAGAAATATAAGTTAAATTCAAAAGATAAATTATGTCTTGATTAAGTGGACTTTGTGGGTTTTTCTTAGTTAAATATAAAAGCACTTACTAGAAAATGAAGGTTAATTTATTGTTTTATTATATATTTAATATTAATGCACATGAAATTCATGATGATAAAGAGTAGGTGAATTTAGAAAAAAAAGTACCACCAAATGGAATTAATTTCCTTAACTCTTTGAATGCTAAGCATGCAACTCCTAAAGGATTTTATTGAAAGAAATGTCATTACCAATTATAAAGGAAAGATCAGAAGTTGGAATATTTAATAATTGCATACAAATTGCCTCATTGCATACTTGTTCAGAAAATATTTCTTAAGAAATCATCACTGTATTTGTTGTTCATTGACATGCTCCTAAATTTTATTTCTTCTCCAAAGTGCAATATGCTATTTTTATAGAAAACTAATACCTGAGATTTCTGATAATCTCCATCTAGAGGCAAAACTATAATTAGAGATCTATAGTTAGAGTATCAAAGTACCTGGGCTTATAGGGTTCAGCATTCTTGAATCTCAGAGGCATTAAGGATTCTAATTATCTTCTCATCATTCTTTCTTTCTTATATACTCTTGTCTGCAACTCTTTCCTGTTCTTCTTTTTTTCCTTTTTTTTTTTTTTTTTAATTTTTAACCAGGCTTAGAATCCTTGTGAGAAAATTTTTCAGGGGACTTTAAAAAATGATGTTATCGAATCTGAAAATATTAACATGGAAGACAAAAAAGAAAACCTTATGCCTTGAAGGTCAGCTTTAATATTATCACAAACATGTTTAATATTTGGTGGAAAAATTTTAAGTATAAGTGAATGAAGAAAATAAAAAGAATGATGAAATTCTTAGTATACATGGTTTTTTAAATCACATTGTCATGAAAACGACTCACTTTATTATGTGGTTAGTGTCAAGAAGCTTTAGTTTTTAAGAAATGTGTATAATTTCTGGCAGTAGTTAGTTTTAGCTCTTGATTCTGTTTACAGGGCTCATGCTAATGCTGCCACCAATTCTCTTCATGCCATCTCTGTCATCCTTTCCAAAAATTATAGCCACCACCACCAGCCAAGCATCGTAGCCCTTTGTGCAAAGAGCCTACCCTGTGGAAGCGAGGTTCCATGATACACGAATCCAGGCACCGTTTCCAGCGTGTCAGCAACTAGTGACCAGTGTCTGGAGAAAAGCAACTTCTCTCTCTCATTTTCACTTGACAACATTGTGGCTGATTGCTCCCGAGGGACAGCATACGACTCACAAATTTAAAGTTTTTAACTGAAAGATTAACCCGCAGATTAAAATGACTGGTATTATACCAAGGGTGTGTCTCCAAATGGGTATTTAGAAACGTTGTGACCGTCTCCTGTGCCTGCAGGGGGCAGGCGGCACCATGGAAAGATCGTCCAGGCAGAGCAGGAGTTGGGATACACAGGAAGGCTAACTTCCCGTCAATTCACGGACCTCTGCGCCATGCGATTTCAGTGCAGCCCCTATTTCCGTCTCCTCAGGGATTTTATTTCCCCACATGGACATCTCATTACTTAGCTTTTTTATTTTTTGCTTTTTTTTTTTTTTTAACACAGTTGTCTTGAATGAATTTGAACAGCTTTCCCAGAATTACCCATCATTTACATTTTCTTAAAAAGTAATCTACTTTAAACTAATAATTTCATGCTGATGTGATAGCTACATACGCGTGTATAATTGTGCAGAAATATATAGCGATATACATGAAAAACAAGGGAGGTATAAAGAATGACACCCCAATACTAAACTTTCATGTAGAAATTTGTGACTAAAAAGGAGCAATATTTATTTGTTGAATGCTGCATTAGAAAGAGCTTCACCACAGGCACATATGAAGCGATCAAAAAAAAGGACCTGAGAAAGAAAACAAGCCATTCTTAGGTCGTACATTCAATCTTTTGCATTTGCTTTGCGGGTGTGAATGGTGAGGACGGAGTGAGACTTTTAATGGCGAACTCACTTCAGCAGATGGAGAGGTACAGTGGTACACAGCTGACCCCACAGAACGTAATAAGCCAATGTTATGTCAATAGAAATGTTGAAAAATAAAACAACAAAACGGGTCTGTGAATGGAAATTTTTAGCCCATCAGTAGACCTGGTGGTTTAATATTCTGTTCGGAATGGTTGAGGCCATTGTATGTATTGTCTGGGAAGTAGCATCCCCACTTTGAGCTGGTCTGTGGGCTAGAATTGCTCACCAGATTTTCCTGGACCCTTCTGTTCGTGGTAGAAGTTTGTGTCCAGAATCCTCATATGCAACTGGCACTTGAGGACTCCCAAGCAAAAAACTTATTGCAAATGTTTGACGCTACCAGTGAGAGACACATGATAACAAAGCTGGTTAAGTGGTTTGAAAACCTGCAAATAACCTCCTGGAGGACTTTGCTTAGAAATAATGTTTTTTCAAACTAATCTTCCTCTAAAAGTCATTGTCTAGAATACATAGGTTTAAGAAATTTAAACACAATCACTTTGCACCCTGGAGAGGACCCCAGACTCCTTGCCTCTCCTGGAGGAGCCAGGTTTGTTCTTCAGGTCACAGCCAGCAGTGGCAGCAACGCCCACCGAAAAGACAGGTCTGGTAGCCAAGGGCTCTCATCCACCTGCCTGCCAGGGCCCGTTATCCCAGGAGCGCTTACAGGGCGGCCAGCACACCCTGACACCAGCCCGCTTCGGTTCAGTGCAGAGGCAGCCGGTGACATCCCTGTCCCTGTCACCCTGGGACAGGATAGCCTACCTTCCCTGCTGCTGCCTGAGGCTTCAGCTCCTAATTAGCCTGGGAGCCTCCCCTCGGACAGAGTTGGGGCATCAGGGCTCCTCCTTGCTCCCTCTGACAGTACCATCAAGTGTTCCCTTCTCCCTGGGAGGAGATTGCCCACAAATCTGCACCCTAGCTGAAGGAGACCCACTCGTGTCGATGTGCTGGAGGGAGTGCTCCACCTGAAAGGAGAAGACGATTGCAGTGGTCAGGGCGTGGGACCTGGCTGAATTTCCTTTGCCCTTCCCATTAGAAATATATTAAACTCTTCGACCATCTGATGGGTGCATTTAGCCACATCCGCGCTGGGAAACAAGTCCAGTCAGTGCACATGCTTCCTGGGCAAGGACATGCTGTGGGAGCAGCTAGAAAGTCATCAGTAGGTGAGAGGAATTCAAAATCTCGTGTCCATGGCTGCTCTACCAACGACAGGGAAGCAAAGCAAACACCAAATGGAAAACAAACACTAAACGAATGTGCCAGTTAAACAAAAAGAGAAAGCAAAAGGTACTGGGAAGCCTCAGCTGTTTGAATCCCAGGCAGAAGAGTAAAGAGAAATACTGGTCCAAAGGGACAATAAGCCAAGTAGACCTATAACCCAGTGTGTTTCCTAAAAGCCTTATATTCTTTAAAAAAAAAAAAAAAAACTTCATTCATGAAACTTGGAGGAGTGTTCATCAGTTAAATAATCTTAAATGTCAAACTTCAATTACCTAGAGTGATATTGGGCTACAGATCTTGAGCCCCGATGTGGGTCCATAGACCATCTTACTTTTTCTACTAATGTTGACAGATGAAAATAGAAGAAGAACAAAATTGATTTCAAGAATATAGTTTAATCCAATGATATCCATATTGTTTCAACAACAACTGATGTAAAAGTCTTAATGAGATATTTTACTATTTTTGTTAACTACGAGCTCAAAGTCTTGTGCGCATTGTAAAATGAATAAACCTAATCACACGTGGATGAAGGCACCTCAGTTCTTGCCTCGCCTTCTCTTATCTTTGAGGCTCATCTGCCTGGTTGCTGGTTCCAGGTGCCTCCTCTGGAGGTTCTCCGGAAGTGTTGTGACATTTTGACCATTTCAAGGTTCTTTCTTCTGAGAAGTCCCCTTCAACCGTCCTCTACCCCTGCAGCGTCTTTTCCTCTTTTTGCCCGGAGGGGGCGCTGTTAACCGTCACCATTTTGTTAGCTTCTCATCCTTGCACAATTTGTACTAAACTGATGGTCAAAGAGCCCTCTTTTCCACTTTTTGAAATGGAATTTTGTAGCTCGTGGCCTGTACCTACTAGCTGTTCTTGTGAGTAAATTTTTCTAGATTTCAAAGGAAAAGAAAACACCTTTAGCCAGTATTCACCTTCCAGAGTGAATCCGCGAGTCAGAAATTAGCATTTTTTGGTTGCTGCCTATGACTGAGCTGCTAAGCTGACGACAGCTTGGGTGGGACTAAGTGAAGGTCAAGGACCGGGCTTGGAGAAGGGGCCAGAACAACCAACATAAATAGACACATGCGTGAACCGCTTCCTCCTCTCCTTTCTTTCCTCTCTTCAATAATGCTGTTGTTTTTTTTTCCCTCTACGAGCATGAATCAGAATGAATGAGCCCATGTTGTAGTCATGGGACCCAAAACACCATCTTCTCTGCTCATTTAGCTGAGCTGGGTCCTAACGGTCAGTTGCAGCGGGGCAGGAGGAGTTTCCTATGCAATAAATTCCTTCACCACTTATCTTGAAAAACTCAGGAGCACAATGCAATGACTTGATATACATAGATAGTGTGGAATGATGACCAAATCAAGATAATGAGCACGTCATCACCTCCCAGAGCTGACTCTTGTGTGTGTTGTGATGAGAATGCTTCCAATCTTCTCTCAACACCTCCCAACTTTACAATATATTCACGTAGTATAAATTAAGGCATTAAAAATTGCTCTTTATAACTGAAAATGTGGACCCTTTCAATATATTCTCAAGTCCTTCTGCTGTATTATTGTGAAACAAATCAGTTCTCTGTCATCTGGGATAGCTGTTGCTTTTTTTCCTGTCAGATTTTGCTCCCTTCTCTGAATCATATTTTCTGCTGCTACCAGATCTGTCTTACTAAGTGCTATTCTGATAACATCAGCCTCTTAGTTAAATACTCAATCTCATTCCTGGCTCACTATACAGAAGTCAATAACAACCTTTATGTGTCAGGTGAAGTCCTTTATGCTCTGATTCTCATATGTTCCTTGAACTTAGGCACTTGTGTTCTCACGTGTCCTGGATCCTATATTCTCGGGCTCATTGTTTTATCCTTACACTCGCTTTGCACATCTTTTTCTGATTCTGAAGTCCCTTTGTAAGTCTTGATTCTGTGCAATGTCCGTAGCAATCTTATCTATTTCTTTATTTCTTTAGACCCTTTTTCCAGCAGTGCGTCTATCATCCTGACAGATGAAAGTGAGCAGTCACAACTCAACAAATAGAAGTCCCATTGCAGGCATGGTGCAATGGATAATGTCTAGGCTGGAGAAAATGAACGTCTTCAGGTCACGTCTGTGGTCACAGGGCGGACTCAGGCATTGCTCTCTGTTGCTATGGGTAGAGGTTAAGGAGTGGCTTTCGATCACTGGACGGACACCTGTATGCACTGATAGGCTTCCCTAGTACGATGCCACCTCTTCTGTCTTCAGATCAACCTATTTTTGCTGTCTTAAATATCTCATGTTTATAGGACCAGAGGAGCAATAAGTCAAAAGCACATTTGCAGCCTTAAAAAGATGCCTGCACCTCAGCAGGTAGGAGATAGACTACAAGACATTGTCCACATCAAGGTTACCTTCCCTAACAACTCACACTCGACAGAGACGGAAGCAGCTGGGCTCACACGGTGGCCACAAGCCTGTGATAATGAGCTATGTGTCACATCTTTATTCATAGGCTATTAGATAGCAAGTGTCTGCATTTAAAGGAAGTCTCCATCCAAATGTTTAGTGACACTGAAGAGGTAGACTGCTGAGTTTTCGACTATATAGTGATGCTTCAGTAAAGGTATGTTTGAAATGACATGTTATTAAATAACCAGGATCAAGTTCTTGATGTGAGATCCAGCAAGTTGAATATCGTTACTCAAAGGAAAAGAGGATGTAAGAGAGAAATGTCCTACAAAATAGTCTAAAGACTTATTTCAAAAGCATTTCAGAGCACGGGAAAAGAATCATTTAAGAAAATATGAACATTGTTAGAAAATTAAACCGGCATTTTAACTCTGAGAAGCATCTTTTTAAATTCAGGGGTTTATAAACTTAGTTCCCATCTGTATGTGGCTTCTGTGTCCTAAATTGCTGACTCATGATGCTTTTCCCAGGAGACCCTGGCTCTCTTCAGGTCTTTATCCCTGAAAGTTTCCAGGGTCCTTAGTGAGAGTACCCTTCTGTGAAGGGAAAGGTGTGAAGGTGTCAGCCTCTCATTGTGACTTGAGACCTCTCCTTTGATTCTGTAATGTCACCTAATTTTTCAGTTACAACAGGTATTTCCTAACAAGAGTCTACACTTCTAACCTGCTGATGCAGACTGATTACTTAGATATAGTCTCACCTTATACTTCTGGAGATGACTACTTTACCCACCATGCCCTTTTGCCACATCTTTGGTCTTTCGATTTAGCCCTTTAAGCAAAACTCCCTTATCCAGACTCTCACTCTCTTGCTGAATGATATCTGAACATACATTTTTGCAGAATGTATTTTCTGTAAGTTGGGTAATTTGAAAGCCGCTGATGACTCTAAGAGATGATTGAGCACAGAAATTGATAATCGTGGTGGCTCCGCTCTCAAGCAGAAACTCTACTTCTACAAAAACAAAAGGACAAAACAATCCCCATTTTTTAGAAAAATGATCTTCCATGCAGCAAATGTGTGTGAGGATACGAGGGAGAACTAATCAACAAGAGCTTATGATTCTCATTAGCAGCGGCTGAATCAGCAAAATCTTCATCAACCTAATGAGGAAACATATTTGATTGCAATGTCTTATACGTACAAATGCGTTGACAAAAGGAGGTGTTCTTATGCTGATAAACCATTCAGTTTATTTCTCCTGAGTACTTTTGATTTCGTCCTTTACAAATTGGCATCTTTTTAGCTATTTTTTTTTTCCATCAGGATACATAAAAATTAGATCTCCTAGGCCCTCCAAATGCTGAGGACATATAAGCAAGTATTTCAACACTTGATAATTTAGAAAACAAATGTGCAATCAAGGAAGTTTCATAAAAAAATAACATCTAGAAAACATGCACACAGAATTTAAAATATTATTGTATTAAAAGAATCTCATAGTCAATTGGCAGTTTATGTCAAGAAGTGTTCATATTCTGACTTTCACACTAGAGATACCTGCTGTCTTTAGCCATGAAAACTTCACCTATCATGCTACCTTTTCACTTTCATGTTTATAATTAATGCCAGAAATCAGTCAATTTCTCAGTCAATTTGATTAGTATATATTATAGAATGATCATTTAGAGTCTTTCTTATATGGAAGAGAATTACTCTGACATTGAGAAGATCGAAATACCTAGAAAACTGCTTGGTGAAACTACTGATAATTGTCACTGATAACTCCTTACTCTGCACATTTGGATTTGGCCATGGAAATAGCAAGATTCTCCAGTCTCCTTAAAGACAGAAGAATTTGAACTATGAGTAGTTGCGTTCACTGAAGGACGCCATTTTTGCAAAAGTTCTACTTTGCATTTTGAAAATAAGACCCATTTACTTCCAGTTTAAAAAAAATTAGGTGTATGTCCCAAGTGGTATTTTTAAGGACAAACTAATTTTGACCTCTTTTGTCTTCAAAAGGTTTTTTTCTAACACTAAGTATATTTAAGGCACATAAATTCAACACAGGCAATATGTTAAGCCTTGAAATATCTGGTGCCTGCTTTGCTGCAATATTATAGTTTTAGAATTAGCTCCTGAATGTTTACCCAGCTACAACAGAATTGAAATACAGGTCAAGTTATATATTCTCTTAATTTCATTAGTCAAAAATTGTATGTTTTCACTTTGTTTCTATGGGAAAGACTGCTTATTTTTAATCAGCTTTATGAAGGTATAATTTAAAATAAAATTCAACAAGTTTAAACCTTCGTTAGTTTTGGAATCTGCATATCTACCCATGCAGCTACTCATAATATGCAATTATACTCATATAATGTGTTGCTTATGTTATTAATATCAACATGATATAAATTGCATGTAATTATAGTTAATACATTTCTATGACTATAACTTTTCCCCTTCCATAATGTCACATGCATGTGATTACTTTGAATGTAACATTTGGCACTGATTTGTTTCATTCAGCAAACATCTTTGAGACTCACCTAGATTGCTGTGCCCATTAGTGCCCATTCCTTTATAGTATTAAGTAGAATTTTATTGAGTGGGTACATTGCAATTATCCATCCATTTACCAGTTGAAGAACATTGGGGTTCTTTCCTGCTTGGAAGATACTAAGCAAATGATAATTTATGATAATTTATATATGATAATAAATATTCTAGTGCAAGAGGGTTTTTTTATGTGAATATAATTTTTCATTTATCTTTGTCAAAATTTGCATGTTGAATTGCTGGATCCTAGTATAAATGTGTTAATTTTGGAAGAAAATGATCAACTGTTTTTCAGACTTGCTGTTAACGTTTCCATCCCCATGAGCAATGTTTGACCACTGCAGTTGTTTTACCTCCTTACTAGCAATCGCCCTCTCTGTTGCCAATTGTACTATAATATATTGTTGTTCCTTGGTGGATAGATCCAATTGTGATTTTAATTTTTGTTTCGCAAATGATATCAAGTATTTTTTTTTCTTGTGTTTATTTGGCATTGTATGTCTTCTTAGACAAAGTATATTTTCAAATGTTTTGCCCAATTTTTATTAGATTCTTAGCCTCTTGGATTTAGTCGGATTGCAATTTATACATTTTAGACTCAAGTCCTTTATCAAATGCATGATTTGAAAGCACTTCTTGCCATCTGTGACTTGAGATTTCATTCCATTGTGTTCTCCAACTCATTTCCTACCTCTCATGCATCAGTGACCTCAGACAAATGCTTCATGAAAACACCCGGGGTTTGAGATGCATTCAAGAGAGTATGGATCTTACCTCAATTGTAGCACTATCACCTTTACTTTTTTAATTCCATTATATTGGCACTTATTTCCTTTCTGTACTTTAATACTATAGGAGGCATATTTTCTTTGGACACTTGAATAGCAACTTCTGACACCATTTTTTTCTGTTAAGTAATACTTTCTAAGGATCTGTTTTATATAAAGTTCAACAATATTTTCTCCTGCCAAGGTTACTTCACTATCTCCTATGTTAGTTATAATTCATAAGTTGGATTCTGCATTCCAGAGTATCCATTTGATATTTTATAGACTAATATGTGTACAAATGTAGCTGTTTAATTCACCTTTTCATCAATATCTTGATCGATTCAAGTCTTTGCTAATTACAATGTCTAGATCACCCATGATGCTGTAATTGGCTATTTTCTCTTAATCGTATGTCATTATATGTTCTTCACTTACCCTCTTTTGACAAGTCAGAATTTATGTAAAAGATTGTAAAGCCCCCCATATGCTTTTTAGAATAGTATTTACTCTTTCCTCCGTTTCACAGCCTGTCCTGCGGGACAGCCCGAGCCTGGCTGGGTGGAGACTGATCTCTGGTCTGTGGCAGTCAACCCTGTCTACTTCACCCTGGGACCTGGGGCCTGGCGCAGAGCATCTTCTGTGAAGAATGTCAAGGGTTTTCTTGACACTTGGCAATTATTTGTTTCTTCTGTATCCAAACACTGTGACATTCTAGAAATGATTTCCAGGAAGTCAAATTTTGCTTGGTTTTTTAGAAGTCCATCCATGCATCCATCCATCCATCTGTCCATCCATTCACCCATGTGTCTATAGATTTGGAATGTCAGGGAGAGAGAACAATTTGCATTAAGAAACACTCTTGCACCTTGTTAGGCATGAGTCACATGGCTGCTACAACGTTTTCTGATTCCTCTGAACACCAGTAGTGGCCCTGAATTCTCAGTTCCCTCTCCCCTACATCCCCCAAATCCCCAAGGAAGAGTGCTTGCAGGCCTGACCAAGAGCCCTGTCCCCTGGAGGGGCGGCATTCCCCCAGCCCGCCCCAGGAGATTCTTTTGTCAAGGCCCAACCATAGTCTGGGGATCTGTTGTCTGCTTTATTGTTTCCCTCTCCTGCCCCTTTCGACTTTGAAATACAGAAATATCTTTAGCAAAATAAAATCACCCCTATATATGAGAGCCTGGGTGTCTCACATTTTATTATCCTAGAAGCACGTGACTGTTCAAATCTCTGTGAGCTTCTCTGGCCCTTCAGCACGTCCTGCCGGAGTCAGTTCTTACATCCAAACTTCTTACATCAAAATTGACAACTGTGCTGATCATCAGCTACAGACAAAGATTTTTTTTTCCTTCAGTGGAATTTAAATCCATCCAATTGTTGCCGAAGGTTTGAAAATTGTGATGTTGTAGTTTATTCAGCTTTTGTAGCTACAAAATACCAACAAGTGGATATCTTTACACATGTTTTATGAAAGCCGACGTATAATCATGGAGACTGAATGTACACAAGATCGAGTAGTAAATTCAAGGTTAAAAGCAATATTTTTCAGCTGTAATTTATACCAAGGTGTCATTGAAAACCAGTTCTATCATCAGTAAAAAGAGGCTTTAAGATATTTGAATTGTTGATTTCACTTTTTAAGACAATACAAATAAAATGGTTCTTAACCGAAAGAGTACATATTGTATATTTATTTTCGATGAGTGTAGGTTAAACTCTACATTAGCTAATGCTTTCTTGGTCAATTAGCATTATAGTGTCTTATCTCATGCAAAAAATGTTTTATTATAGATTCATTATTTCATTAGCATTCATTAGTATTTTAATTGTTTTACTACATTCTGTCATTTGCAGCACATATGATTATATATAAGAGCCAAATGACTCATTATAAAATAACCCCAAGGGAGATCCTACAGAAAAATAAAATCTATAGACAATCGATACGAAACAGATTTTAGTTGACATAAAATAGAGGAAAGGAATCACAGCACAATCACATGCTTTTGGACATAATGTCGGAGCTCTATTTTCTGGATTCATTGAAGTCGTGTGCAGCCTCTGACACATCCGTGGACATTTTTAATGAAAGAAAGTCGTGACAACCAAAGAGACATACATTCTCACCATGGTTTCCACCACTCATTTTTTATTGTGATAGTGTCAGAATTTATTTATTCTTAATTGATTAACTTGAAGGAATTGATAGGAAAAGGGCTCCATAATGTCGTTTTGTAAAGAACTCCATCTAAAAACTTCATTGCATAACATTTGAACAGGATTCTCAACAAACCTTCATCTCAGTCTTTCCTGATAATGTCTTTGGTCCTGGTCTTAGTCTTCTCTGATCAGGTCCTTGAACCCTCATTGTATTATTTTGACTAATGTCTTGTAGGAAGATTTTCATGGATTTCCTAACAGACTCTTGGTCTCCACAGTCCCAGACAATGTCTCATGACTCTGAGAAAATTGTAGCCGCAGCCATGTATTAAGTTTTATTGACCTGGAGCAGCTGAAAGCCCACCCTGCCTTCTACAGTCTTAGATAACTACAGATCGGCAACCTGTTCCTCCTTTTTGTACCAGCAATAGAAACCAAGATCCTATAAAAAGAAAAGAAGCAACCCAATAGCCCCTCCCTGATGCTTATGCATGGCTTTACTGCGTCAGCCCACTCGGAGCCTCGCATAACCCCTTTGGATACTCACAGGAGTCCTGGGTCAGTCTTCCCACACTTTCTAGACCAGGAGACCACCCCCGCAACCTTCTAGGGGAACTACAACTAACAAGAATATTGCATGTCCACAACTAGATTTAAGTTTTACATGACAGCAAACTGACATCCATAAAAAATAAAGTAAGTGTGTCACTAGTTCTTTTATTCTTCACTGTACAGTTAATCTTCTTTACCCCATTTGCCACCCACTCCTCCCCATCTTCCTGCACCTATTGATTTGTTTGTTTGTTTGCTTTTCCGCTAAAGATCTATTGTTACTTCATTTCATTCATTTTTGTAAAGTCTATTATTGCTCAATTTTCTGCATTTGTTTGCTTTCTGTCTCTATACACCACATATGCAGGATCTCATACAATGTTCTCCTGTGTTCTGCATTAAGAAAAACAGGAAAATCCTACTAAACATTTTCAGATTACATTCCTAGATAAAGTCCTTAGTTACTGAGGAGTTACTTATTATCAGTAAAATGACAACATCTGGGTCATAAAGCTTCCTTCTGAGTCCTTTTAACTGAAATGTGTCCGGTGTCTGGGAACATCTCTCACTGCTCAGACTGCCATTCCTGGCCTCCAGCATCCCAGCTCTAATCTGCAGACACCATTCTCTGCATAAGAAACATAAATGTGTTAATTTTATTCTAAATTACATGGTTCATTCCCAATCAAAATGATGTGCATAAGTCAAATTCGGGAGATGTGGGCTCTCCCGAGAAGTTATACTCTGCACCAGACCACTATGCCCATGAAAACCCCGAAATGACACAGCTACTGATACTGTGAATTTAGCAGAAAGTGATAAAAATATAAGTCAAATTTTATTTTCTAATCTCATTTCTTTCTTAAAAAATAATCACAATCATTACCTGTTTGAAGGAACAACTGAGAGATACAGCTATCAGAGAAAAAAATCATCAATGTATGTTACTTAATTTGTGCTTAAAATAATGAATTATAGAAAGTATCAGTATGATTTTTAAAAATACTTTTCAGAGTTCATTTTCTGTAAAATGTATGCATAATTAATAGCAGGTGGCCAATTGTATAAATTCTTATAAATTTTAATTACGCTGTTAATCAAATTGTGCTCTGACTCTTAATATCTAATATTTTTGAGATAGATACCTTAGAGAGGAAAAAGTAGTAGGCTCTATTATGTATAGTGGCAAATTTTTTCCAGCTGCTTCATACAGTGGCAAAAATAAGGAAAACAAAACATATTTAAAAGACAGTTTGCTTTGAAAGAAGACACTTTTCAGTCTAAGACTTCTTTTTGACAATGTCTTGCAAACGTCTTACAAATTTCATTCAATGACACAAATCACCATTTCATTTGACTTTAAACACTGGGAATTTGCTTAAAAAAAGGCCAGAATAGACCCTTTTTCTAAAGATGATAAAATAATATCCAAAAAGATTGAAATGAATAACTACATATTACATGCAGAGAGATGTGCGATAGAGCAAAACTGGAAGATTTTCAGATTTTTAATCTTAACTTTGCACATTTTGGGTGAAAAGGTAGTATCTTTAGTTTCAGTCCGTCTGCATACAACGTGTGTGTTGATGTTTTTCCAGTTAGAGCACCAGCAGGTCCTGCGCCACGTGAGCAGGCTGTTTCTGCAGACAGTCCAGATGAGAGACACTCTGGTCAACCCCCTGGCTCAGACCAGATGGTTGCTAATCTGACCACCAAGGAGGTGGAGCTCATGGGGTTGAACCCATCAGAGACAGGGCAGAGGCTGAACCATCACCCCAGATTGAGAGTGCATGGGTGATCTGGTGACCCTTCTAGAAACGTTTCTTTCAGAGGCAAAGCAGAGTACAAGACACTTTGCTCTTTCATCATGTCTGTGAAAATTACCACCAAATAAACAACAACACCCTCACAGAATCACCTCTTAGCAAACCTGTTAACAAATTTTGTGTGTAGAAAAAAAATCTCTCCCTCCTTCTACTTTGACTTCAAGGCTAAGTCACCACCCAGTAGACAGAGGATGGCCAGCCGTCCCCCTTCCCTGCCACCTAGGGTCTGATCTCAGGCAGGTGCAAGCCCGGGCAGTGACCCCGGAGGGCTGAGCGCAGTTGCAGAGAGCTGTACGTGGAGACGGTGGCAAACTCACACTCGGCTCCTCCCACCGCCTGTCCTGGGCGGATCCTACTCCACCTGGGAGGGCAGAAGGGGCTTAGATGCTCACCTTGCCTTGTTCACAGATGCCTCAGCGCAGGCTCGTCGCCACACACAGGCCTCTCATATTCCTTCTCTCTCCTCTAGTTCTCCCAGTCTAGGAAATGGTATCTGATCAGACGCACAACGCATTTTTCTTCTATACATAACTAAGAAATATATTATCTATTGGTATACTGTATCCCTGATAACTTATCATCTGAAAACTGTCAGCCAATATAATTTACTGTTATCTTTTTTTAAAAATTATTTTCTCCTCTGAACTTCGTGTTGTAACAGCCTCCCCTTGAAATATGTGGCCCATAATGTCCTGAAGAGACCGGTAGCGCCAGGGAGAGAGGGACAAAAAGAATGGGCGGAGGGAGGGAGAGATAAAGGAAGGGAAAGGGAGGGAAGGAGGGAGGAAGGAAGGAAGAAGAAATGAAGGATGATTCAAGGAAGGAAAGAAGGAAGGAAAAAAACTAAAAATAAAAGCAACAATAAAAATCTATTTCTATTTTTAAAATGTTCACCCAAAAGTTAAGCTTTATAAGACAGTTTGGAGCAAATAAACTTAAGTCTACCTAATGATACCCTCGCATTAACATATTTTTATTTATTTAAAATCCTCTGTATTATTTACATGGACCAACTCTGTCACTCTCTCTTCTCAGACGCACAGAAGATTGGATGGCTCAGTCTCTCTGAGGCACGTGTGCATTCTCGCTCGTGTGATGAAGACTTCCTGCAGCGGTGTGAGCACAGGGAGCTTGTCCAGGGCCCAGGCAGAGAGGGACATAGGTGTAACACTGCGTCACATTCTCTAATCCTCGTGTGCATCATGGAAAAGACAAGTGTTCAGTTAGCAGGATTAAAAAATTAAATCGTCCTTTATCACAAACACCCACCAAGCGAGACAGTTGTTCAGAGAAAAGACCAGATTCCATTATCAAATTTCTGAGAATTTGAGGTTGTTCCTAAAATTTTTCCTAGACAAAATGCTATGGTGCTTAAAGAATTCTATGTTCACTTACAAACTAGCCCATGAATAAAGACTATGAAACATTTAATAAACAAATATATTAAGAACTTATGAAACACTACGACAGAAAAATCAAACAATCCATTGAAAAGGTGGAGAGAATAGCTGAGCAATCCTATCTCTAAAGAAAACATACAGATAGCCAGAGGCATATGAAAAAATGTCCACCTCTTTTGTTTGGGGAAAGACAAATCAAAACAATGAGAAATCACCTCTCACCTGTGAGAATGGTTCTTATCCAGAAGTCTGGAAACACATTTATACTCTTGGTGGGAGTGTGAATTCTTTCAACCATTATGGAAAGCTGTGTGATGTTCCTCAAAAAGTTGAGAATCAAAATTCCATATGATCCTGTGATCCCATTGGGTATTTACCTGAAAAACATAACAACACTAATTTGAAGCAAAATATGCACTCCAATATTTACCGTGTTTGCAATAGCTAAGAAATGGTTATAATCTAGCTGCCCAACAACAGATAAATGGATAATAAAGAGATGGTATATAAACACAATGGGAGACGACATAAGCTGCAAAAATAAGATGAAATTCTATCCTTTGCAATAACATGGATGCAACTACAGGGGTCTATGTTTAGAAAATAAGCCATAAGAAGAAAGACCAATATTGGATGATCTCACGCATAGGTGGAATATAAAGAAATAAAGTAAAGTGGCTAAATAAAACAATGACTATCCTTGGACACTGACAATAGAACTAAGGCTACCACAGATAAAATGGGGGAGGAGGTGGCAATAAAGTGTAGTGGAAGTTCAAAGGAGCGTCTAGGCTATCAAAAATTTAGTGGTAGGTGTGATGTGTTATCAGATATCCAATGAAGAATAAACCTGCAGTCTAAAATGTCTATTATTTTCTAAATCAATGTTACCCCAATAAAAACATGCAAAAAAAAGAATATCAAACATTGAATTGAAAACTTTTGATATATTTAAGGAAATGGCAATCAGAAAATATTAGAATCTCACCTATATTTTTTCCTAATTTAGTCCTGACTGAAACTAAACACTATTAAAAGAGTTAGGTCATAAATTGAGCTGAGAAAAGACTCAAAGATTATGCAGTGTACCGAATATCATGGAGCTCTCAGCTTTCAGTCAGAAATCCTTTCTGTGGTTGATATCCTAATTTTTGCCAATATCTATTTCTTGTCTCCTTCTCAGTAATTGGTAAATTATTCTCCACTCTGCTCTCAACCCTGAGGTAGTCAGTAGACCATGTGATCGATTTTTTACAAGGAAATGCTTCACTTCTGGTCCCAAGCCTTGCAGCATCGGAGTTCATGTTCTAGCGTTTTCTAAGATGGCGGTCAATGAAATGTACCGAAGTCAACGTCACAAGTGGGTGAACTTTCCATCCCACTGATATCTCTCTAGGTGACTGCCATGAATCTAGCAGCAAGATGGACAGGTGGCAAAGAAAAGTAAGAAAGAAACACAAGTCCTTATACTTTCCTTATGGAGACTTTAGAGCTTATTAGCAAAGAATAGCTTAATTAACTTGA